>JAGKQL010000999.1:0-13171 GCA_018398635.1 Cyprinodon brontotheroides
TCTTAAATCTTTTATTTTACAGATTACATTGTCTTTATGTCTGGGGGCGGGCTTTCCTCTGGATTTATGGGGAAGGCTGATTTTAATTTGTGTGCATGGACTTTAAACAATACATTTGTATTCTAGCCCTATTTTGAATTGGGCTTGATGTGAAGAGAATTTAAAAGTAAATCTTAATCTGGAAAAGAGAATTTTGAAAAATAAATTAAGTTTGAAAAAATAAAACCAGAGAAAATAGTAATTTTTTAAAGACGTTTCTCAGAATTTTAATTTCTGGATTTCATTTTATTTTTCCAACCCTCCATTTACAAAATGTTCTTTTCAATAATAATGGACCAAATATCCCTCCATAATATGGCAGATCTTTGTTCCTACCATCCCCTCCATGCCATGAGGGAGCAGCAGCACTATGCCGTTCTGTCGGACCCACTTGGCCTGTCCCGAGCTGATAAACTGGTCGATAATACACTGAGCTGTATTGTGAAAGTCTCCAAACTGGGCCTCCCACAGAACCAGAGCGTTTGGACTGGCCATGGCAAAGCCTAGCTCAAAACCTGAGCAGGGGATAAAACAAACACCATGGTAGGATTTAAGAATTTGTAATTAACAATGTGGAGGTTTAGTAGCCGTGTCAGTACTTGTTCCACCCACCCAGGACTCCGTACTCAGACAAAGAGCTGTTGCAGACAGTGTAAGGAGCCTGATCTGCAGCGATGTAGTTCATGGGGATGCAGATCCTTCTATCAACGTTCTGGTCATGGAGAACGTGATGCCGATGGCTATGAAAGAAAATACAAAACAAGTGTGAATATAAATGGGTTATTTTATATAATTATTTTTTATTGTAACATTGTATACAAATGTAATGGGGGGGGGATGAAAACGCTAAAAAAAATAAGTTAACCAAGTTCAAAAAAGACAAATCTAATTACATTTCTCCAACTACAATAATATAACATAAGATTCAGGTTTCAAGCTAGTGTAGCAGTGAGCAGCACGTTCTTTTTTATCTTTTGTGCAAATGAATCCCAGTTATCTTTAACCAGTGTAGTTCATTATTACCAGTAGCACAGTAGTTAACCTTTCAGAAGAAAACAACATAATTTTCTTGTTTTTCTTTAACAAATTCAACCAGATTATCCAGTCAAACTGATTCAAAAGTTTTCTATCTAAGGAAAACCAGCTGATTGCATCGACTGCGTATGACTGAAAAGAAATCCCTCACACTAAAGCATGCTTGTAGCGACAGTGGAGAGGAAAAACTCCAGCTAACAGGAAGAAACCTCCAGCAGAACCAGGCTCGGTAGGTGTGGCCATCTGCCGAGGCGACTAGGGAGAAGTTACTTTACCTCATGTGTTGAGAAAAAGAACAAAACTCATCATTTACCATGTTTTGCTGTTACCTGAATGTCCCCCTCTCTACATCTTGCCCGCTGAGACGCACATGGATGCCCTCTTTGAGCAGAGAGCCGAAGGCCATGTATTCTCCGAGGGCCCAATCACAGATACGTTGGCTCACCATATTTGCACGTCCCTTTAGAATACGACTCAACCCTGCAGTGTGATTGACCAACAGAAACAGGAAGCTTAAATATGGCTCACTGGGAGGACTTTCTTACAGTCAGAGTGGGAGGGTGGAGAGTACCTCCATGTATCGTGAAATCTTCCAACGGGACAGAGGAGGCAATGTTTCCAATGTGACAGAGCTCATGTTCGCTGATGCCGGTGGAAGGGCAGCGCATGGTTTTAGGTTGACCTTCCAGAGTAAAAAAACCTGAAGATAAAGAGCAAAGATGCAACTTATTGCTGATGTTTCAATTTCAAACTGCTAAGGTATTGAACTGGTTGCTGCATCAGAATAAAATAACGTACAGGCATTTAACACACAAATCAAATACTTATTTAAGAAAAGGATAAAAGAGTAACAGAAAAACAGGCAATGTTTGAGACAAAGGCTTTAAAAACCTGTGAAAAGAGAAAGTCAAAGCAAAGGCTTCTGGGACAAAGCACCATGTCTTCAGGGTTTTTTCTCGTTAAGATATTAAAAAGGATTTAAATATATATCTGACTATCATCAGTATAAAAAATGATATGAGATGCAGTGCCTTCTCAGGATGGGCCGCAAGTACAACCAAAAGAGAAAGGGTCCAAGCACTGAACCCTGCGGAGCACCTCCAGGACACCATGTTCAGAACAATGACAGAAGGTTACTAGGATATTTTACCAAATCATTTTTATTTACCCCACATCTTCATTGTGAATTGGACTTTTCAGTACATTCCAATTGCTCTAAATTAGTGTTTAATTTGACCTTATTTCAAATTCTTCAAAATAAGCTTTCGTCTCCAAACAAAAATATCAGGCATTTTTATTCTTTTTACTAAGACCTGAGGGCAGGAAGGACAAATAGAATGTCTCAAAAATTAGTTTAATAGAGATTTTAGACAAATAAAACAGTTAGAAAACGAATGTTTGTTCTTGACATGAATTTAAAAGTAGTGTAGCTTAATGTGGCTAACTGACCGAGCTAAAAGAGGCTAACCTGTTAGCTAATGAGCACAGCTAGCTACAGTGCTACCCAGCTCTCCCCCTTTATATCATGGTCTAACAGTTACTTTGTTCAACATAAACAGATTTTTTTCAGTTTTTTTATCGATCAGGTAAAACTTCATCAGTCATTAGAAAGGATAACGATACAGATGCTCTCGACTCGTTACACTGACGCTACGTAATGTTATTATCATTGTCTGGGCAACCACAATGTTTTTGCGTCATGTGGCAACGTTTACATGGACACAAATAATCGGATTGAAGGCCTGATCAGATCAAAAATGTTTCATGTAAACATGTCAGACTGAAGATTCTAATCCGATTCAGTCCAATCGGAAATAAATTTAATTCCGAAAGAGAGAGGTGGTTTTTGCCGATCGCCATTCTGATTGGCGTCCATGTAAACACCCATTCGGATCTTAAGAGTAAAATAATCTTCACTGCGCATGTGTTGGACATTTCGCTGCCAAGCGCTTTTTTCCTCCTCTCTCCGTTTTTCTTTCCGCTCGCTCCGAGCGCATCGTTTGTCAGGCCTCCCAAAAACCAGACGCAGACAGAACTGCCAAGTTTGGCAGGAAGTTCTGCGCATGCTTAAAAGATTTAATCTGATCCAACGCTTGGTACATGTATACACACGTCATGATTGGATCATTTCATTTAGTGTCCATGTAAACGGAGATTTTGAATTTCCGATCAACCAAGGTTTGGATCGGATCGGGGAAATTTTGCGCATGTAAACGTAGCTATTGTCATGAAGCAGGACCTGAGCAGATCTGGTAGCTACACTGGGAGTATACCTGAAACGGTGGCCTGGGATTGCCCTGCATCTCTCTTTTGTTTTTTTACATTGTTTTTTTTAAGTCTGCCGGTGCAGCTGCGGCGCACCTGTCAGACAGAGGGACAGACCAGGGTAGGCCAAAGGCTGTTTCTCAATACGTGTACATGTGTGTTGTGATGTACTCGTGTACTCATGAAACCTCATCATCCTCAGCCCTACCACTGTTCCAATTCACAAGAACAGCAGACAGAGAACGGACAATGTCCCTGGATGTTGCTCTAGCATCAGAGCAGACTTGTCTGTTGTTGAGATTGACAGCTGTCCCAGCATGCACTGATCACAGATCTCAGAGATTAAGTTAAAAGTTCTCTTTTCTGTTGCCGTTGTTCAATAAAAGTATGTTTTAACATCTTTTGAGGAGAGAACATTACACTTTTAATTGTCACTATATGGTCAATTTACTGATTTAATGCGTAATCTTAAAAAATCTGTGGCAACCTGCGGAGCTCCGATGTATTGTATGAAATTGTGTTGTATCAAACTGGTCCTATAGTCACTCGATTACAGATGGAGTAATGTAACTAAAGTAATTTTTCCCTGGGATTATTGAAGTATTTCTGATTCTGATTCTTCATTGATGGGACAGGTGTTGTGAATGAAACGGTGCCCAGCTTGAAAGAGCTCCTATGTGTCGCTGAATGTGTGCATTTATGACTGAAAGACATCTGCCTCCATTTATCTGTTTACTACAGTGGGTTGAATTCATGATAATGTGTATTTAAAGACATTTCAATTAGAGAAAAAAAAATTGCAGGGGGGGATATATATATAAAAAAAAAAAAAGTCTAATCAACCAAAACTTTCGTGACCCCCATGCAGTACCTCCATGTACCCCTAGGGGTCACGGACCGCCTGTTGAGGACTTCCGCCATAAATGATTAATATAAAGGAGTTACCTGGCCAAGGAGAGTCCAGCCAGTGTTTGATGTGGAGGATCTTCTCATCTTTGGACTGAGCATAAGCCTCTTCACAGATTTTGTCATATCGAGCTATTTCCTCCTGAGAGACACAGGTTTGAATTTCATAAAGGAAAATGTGTGAGGTTTTGTGGTATCTCAAAATATAATTAAATCTTATGGATTGAAATTCAGTGTTTAAGGGATAAATAAAAATTAAATGAAATGCTCTACATCAGATGTTTGTGAATTACCTCATAGTGTTGTATGGTGACAACTCCTTCAGCAATGAGTTTTTCTGCAAACTTCTGCAACACTCCTTTCTGCTTTTTTATCTGCTTGTACATGAGTGGCTGGGTGAACATTGGCTCGTCCATCTCATTGTGGCCGTTGCGCCTGTAACAAACCTGCAATCCAAACATTTAATGACACAATGGCCCCGGTACATAACATATAAAACCTCATGTTTAAGTTAATGCGGAAACATACCGAGTTGCTCATATGTGCAAGAAATACGGAAAACATGTCAAAAAATCAATTTATTTAGTTAGGATTGTTTAGGTTTGTGATGCAGCAACACATGAAAAAAGTAAAAACTAAATATTCTTGTTTACAAATATTCCACATTTTCTTTTATATACACTGAGAATTTATACAGTTTGTCTCTTTCATGGCTAATAAAACATTTTTGATTTCAATAAAAAAGGATTAAAGGATAAAAAATTCATACATACTTAGGATGCAAAAAAACTGTCATAATTACTTATCGAAAAATGGTTACTAAAAAATTATATATAAAAAAAATTAAATTAACTGTTGTAATGTTGCTGCCATCCACTAGATGGCACCAAAATAGCATCCATTTAACCACCAAGCCTCTTCTTGCAGCACAGTTTCCCCCAGCATTGAATACTGGGTCACATTAGAAACAGGGGGCTGTATCACAGCTAGCATCCAGTTTAACGTGGAAAACACTGACAGTATGTCAGAGCGACACATCCTGTCATTAAATGATAGTTTTACACATGGCCTAGTTCAGGGGTCACCAATTAAAAACCAGCGGGGTCCGAATAAAGAAAATCATCAACCAATAAAGGTCCGGAGACATTTTTTTATTATAATCTGTTACTTTAAAGCTTTTAATACTGAAATAAAATGGAGGTTTTTATGCATCCATGTTATACATTGACTTTTTAAATAAAAAATATAAAAAAAATAGAATGTTTTTTCATTTCGATATCTAAATTGTTTTTAAAGTAGCGAACAATCTTTCAGTTTGGTATATAGACAATTTCCTGACTTTTTTTTTTTTTAATAAAACACCTGAACTGACTGTTATTTTTTTCTTCATTTTTTCTGTCTTAATGTTGGCAGTGGGCTTTATGCTGCCCTGCAAGGCTTTAAACCTGGGTTTGAATGGAGACTAAGCCATTCTAAAGCACATATCAAGGAACTCATTTTGAGCCTGGATCCATGTCATGGTGTTATTGTGAAGTTTAATTAAAAGCACACATTTTCACCTGAGAACTGATGATGTCAGCTGTGTTACAGACCCTGGTTGCGTGCATTGAAAAGTGTATATGATGATAAAGTAGTGCATCGCAATCTATTTACTTTATCTATTACTTTATTGTATTTTCAATAGGCTCCTAGGTCTTTTGTACCAAAACTCACTGTTCAAAACGACTTCCAGCAGTTCTGGGTTTACATCACTGTACATTGGACATCATAAATGTTACACATATTTTATTTATCTAGTTTTCCTTCAGTAATCTTTTCTGTTTTGTTATATCTTATAAACTAATGTAATAATGTGAAATATATTTGTGTTCATTCAGTCGGTATCTAATATAGGTAGCAAAATAAATTATATAATATATAATGGTGTAATCATTCTTTTTTTAAATGCATCATATTTTCAAAAAACTATTGAGCTCCTAATGTTAATGCTACGATCGCTTTGATACAAGACAAAAACGGAGTTCCTTGTAAAAATAATTGCAGCTTATTAAAAACTTATTAGTTGATGAATAAGTTGGATCAACTTGAAAAAATATTTGATTGATAACTTGTATTCCTAATACATATAGTTAAAAAAAACTATACCAGATCTACGACGACATCCTTGTGGAAGGTGTTCCTCCACTCTGCCGCTACGTTGCACACAAACATCACAGCCTCTGGGTCGTCTGCGTTGACGTGGAAGATGGGTGCGTTTACGACTCGGGCCACATCTGTAGGGTATGGGGATGAGCGGGCCATCCTGGGATCTGTGGTGAATCCAATCTGCATGCATCACAAAAGGGCCAAGAGGTGATTTCATGTGGCTGCAAGTTTGACGTTCGAAACCTAAACTCAACATAAACTTATCATGTTTCAATCGTATGGAGTATTTTTGATTGTGCAACCGATTCTAGTGCTTGAGACATGTTATTTGTCCGGAGGGAAGAGACGGGTTATTTTCTGCTGCCCACGACCTGCAGCCAGCTCGCAGCGGTTTCTGATGGGGAGAGTGTTACCCAGTTATACCTGTTTTGGCCAATTTTGTTTAAAAACTGTCGTTTTACACATTTCCACTTCACCTTACTAAATTCTCCTACCCACGAACAAGAGCAGTAGGTGATGGGGAGGGAAGAACGAACAGACACACCCCACAAATCCCTCCCTTTCTGATTTCTGTTTCAACCGGACAGACAGAGAAGCATTCCCTTACAGTTACGAGAGATCGTCAGGAACCAGGAGGAATAGAGAGGAAGCGAAAAAACAACAAAGAGCTGCCATCCAGAAAGTAAATTAATACTGGCCCGGGAGCCTCGCCGGACTCGCCCCCGCGGCTCCCCCGGGGCGCCGGCATGGTGGCGGCTGGGGGAACTTCCTCGGGGCACACCTCTCCCTCCCTCTCCCACTTGGGTGGGGGTCTGGGATTCTGGGCTGGTCCTCCTGCCCAGTCTGCCCCGGCTCTTGGGGGTCCCTTTGGGGGCCTGGGGCTTTGGGTCTCCCAGCTAGAGGCCAGTGATGCCTCTCTCCAGCTCTCCACACCCACTTTTGAGCATTTTTTCTATGGATAAACTTACATGCACAAGTTCACCCTCACAAACAACTACAGGTGCTTGGCTCCAGGTACTCAGAGATTCACTTCCAAACAGAAAGCCCACACTTCAGGTAACACAGAGAACATGTCAGACTTAATAATATTACTTTAGCGATAGTTTCAAGGTGTTGCTTTATTGTATATCTCAGTACCGTGTCTTTCGGTTGTGCTGTTCTTTTTCATCTCGTTACAGGTGATGAAGCAGACGGAAAATGTTTTGTCATTGTCTCCTTTCTATTTTCTTTCATCTTTTCTTTTTATTTTTTCTTTCTTTTCTGTTTTTCTGTTCTACTTACATTGCAGTGTCCATATGGACTGTAAAACTCCCTGCATAATTATAATAAAGCAATTTATATAGATGAAACAAGTGGAGCAACATGGCAATTGCCATACTGCTCCACTTGAGAAAGTAAAATCTGTTGGCCTTTTTTTGGCATCAAGACAATTATTCTTATTGCTACATTGCCAGACAGGACACTGTAAAAAAAAAAAAAAAAAAAAAAAAAACAAACAGTAAAATAATGTTAGAGACCAGGTAAGACATAAACACCCTAAAGTGTTAAAACACTAGCACGGCCTATCCAGTACAATTAGCTGTCTAAAACATTGACATACGCTGAACTTTCTATTTATTTTTTCAATTTTGGGCGCATACATAAAGTATTCATAACGAGTCCATAACTTACGTCCAACGACAGCCTAACTTATAAATAAGCATAACAGCAAAATGCTCATTAAACGATGCAGAAGCATTATTTCATGGGCATTACGAAGCATCAGTTAAAGCTGCTCCCCTTTTATGCAACCCAGAGGAGTCCAGCCTGCATAAAAAGATTACTTTGATCGCGGTCTTAACCTAGCCGCTGTTTACCCACCACTCAAAAAAAGAACACAAAAGAAAAAGAAAGCAGGTTTGGAGTCGCAGCAGATTCAGCGTCCAGTCTGCTAGGAAGTTTTTTGGTCTTTATACCAAAAACGCTGCCGATACGCCATTATACAGTAGCTGGAAGTTAGAAGCATGTTTGTTCAGCGCTTGTCTGGAACACAGCAAATACGTTGACATCTTTACGTTGGAAAGTTCTTGATAAGTTCCACATAAGTTATGCTGCAAGTTACTCATAGGTTTGGGATAAGCTAGACGCCATGACATGAACTTACACTCAACGTACGTCAACCATCAGATAACTTACCTAACTTATGGCCCATATATGGCATACGAAGTCAAATTTTGAGCATGCCAAGAATTTTCCAGCGTGTTCCAGCGTATTCATAACTTAATGTACCCATAACTTATCCAACGTATGCCAGAATTTTTGCCAGATTTTTCGTACATCAGGCTGGTCTAAATCATCAAGGTGTGACAGGGGCTTTAGATCCACTTTAAGGAACCATGTTATATGATAATTACAATTATAGATTATAATAATAATTGCAATTCTTGTATTATATTATTTTATTTGACCAGGTCAAATCCAGCAATAAATAACAGATTTGTGGCTATATGAACATAGCAACAGAACATGAACAGTCAACAGGCCTTTGGATCTATTATTTGTTTAGTTTTTTTAACAAAGGAGGGGAATATAGCATTGCCAGTACTGTAACTAGCCTTTATTTTTCTGTACTTTTCAAATGTAGTCAAACAGGAAATTGGGAAATTCTTACTTTTAACCTTTTCCTCTCTTAGCCAAAGTAACATAAAGCTTGACAAGACTCATTTCTTCAAGCATTCTCTAGATGGAACTTTTTTAGAAATATTTTTGTGTTGTTTTAATCACATCCTAGAGAAGGACAAGTCCACATCAGAACTAAATGCCTTCCTTCACCGCATGTGACTCCAACAAGGTTCTACAGAGGACGGCTGTCATGGAAACTAAGATTAACCGACTGGAAGTGAGTGTGGAAGTAAATACTGGTTACGGAAATGATACGACCTTGTCACTGTCGACCCTGCCGGTGTCTCAAAACACTGAGACAATAACCAGGCCAGTAGCTGCCAAAGGAAAAACAATCCTACCCAGATCTGAAAAGACAGCCGACAGGGCAAACGCCTCATTTAGATGACAACACCTGGCCATGACTTCAGAGAAACACATCTTCTACTCCAACAGGTGCAAAAAGCTGTGTTTCCAAAACAAAGATAAGTAAGAACCCACTGAGATTACTGAGAATAAAGGTATTCCACTAAAAAACGGGTTTGCTGCCTTGCAAGACGACTTTGAAGGAAACAGCCTGTTTCCAGACAACAGCCAAAGGTATGACAACATTTAGCCAAAGATAAATTTAGCCTCATAACAAACCGGCTGCTAAGCCAAAAACATTAATAGCACCTGATGATGCTGTGAATGGGATGAAATGCTTCTGCAACTTAGGTATATCGTTCTCATCCTCCAGAATCTCATATTGGTCGGGCTCTAGTTTTCGCTGATGTGTGCAAGTCTCTACCTCATTCAAATTAAAAGCAAATACCTGATTGTTGACCACCACATGGATGGTGCCATGGGTGGTGTAGGACGGCAGGTCCGATAGGTGGAACGTCTCGTACACAATTCCCTGGCCTGCAAATGCGGCATCCCCATGGAGCAGAATAGACATCACCTGAAAAGAGTTTCAGATTTTAAGCCTGTCTATTACAAGGAAAAAAAAATTTCTTTGACTCCTGAGTTCACCAACCCGCTTCCCATCGGTGTCTCCAGAGTAAAACTGCTCAGCTTTGGTCTTCCCCTGCACCACCGGGTCCACAGCCTCCAGATGGGATGGGTTGGCCATGAGCGACAGGGTGATGAACCGGTCACTGACTCGGTTCATCCTCCGGTGATACATACCTAAATGATATTTCACATCTCCTGAGCCCTAAACACAGACAGCAAACAGTTACAGCACATGGTTCTATTTTACTGGTTTAAAAGAGAAAATCATAATAAATACTAGGATGCATAATATAATCGGCCCCCTATCGTATCGCCTTAAAACTGAATATCGGCTATCGGCCACCCGCACCACATTTTAACCCGATATTTGATCAGCTTCGAGTTTCTAAAGTCTTAAAAAAAAAAAAATACTACTTCTTCTTCCTCAAAAACTTCTTTTTTACAGACTTAAAAACTTCTAAAGACGAGGGAAAAAATATTGATACATTAAAATATCCCAATATCTTCATATGCTGATATATTGCCATTTAAAAACACCATATCAATCTCTTTTACTAATGAAATATTGCTATATGTCATCGTTATGCTACGAAATCCCCGAAAATTCACGAAATTTCGACATATTTTTATATGTTGATATATTGACGCGGTATCGATCTATTTTACTAACAAAATCTCACAAGAATTTGCAAAATATCAGGAGAGTTTGTAACAGAACGATGACATATAGCAATATTTCATTAGTAAAAGAGATTGATACGGTTTAAAAATCAATTTGATATCAGCATATGAAAATATATTTGATATATTATTTTTCAAAGTGTCAGAAATGGACAACAAAACTGCTATTTTCAATGACTACTTATTTTTTGTCCAGCTTTAATATATCGGTATCGATATCGGATATACAGCTACATAAGTTTTAAAATATTGGCATATCGGATATCGGCCAAAATCCCAATATCGTGCATCCCTAATAAATAGAATATTAAGGGAACTTTCTTTATGCTAAAAATTCCTTCTTTAGTTATCTATTCCAGATGAGCCAAAAACTCCTGGTGTTTCTGACCTAGACACAACATAAACAATATACACAAAGTGCTATTTTCCATGGTACCATAATGTATGGAGTACAGCTTGTTCCATTATTGTTGCAAGCAAAGGTAATATTTTCTAAATTAAAACTTAAAAAAAAAAAAAAATCACACAAAAAAAAGTGAAAACTGATTTTTGAAATTATATCAGAAAAACAACTTTGTTAAACTTGTTAATTAAAAAAGGCATTAAAAGTATCTTTGTTTTTCTCTGATATGTTATATTTTAAACAAAAATAAAAAATTATTTTTTCTTTCTTTTAAAGTATTGATGCTTGCTTGCAACAAAAATGCTACAAAATCAACTCCATTATAATAATAATATTTGCTTTAAAGTGATGATATTTAGAAACTTATCTGGAGATAGTTCCATTAAACACATATGTCTGCCCTTGATCTTATTGTTCAAACCTCATCAGCAGCCTCCAGCTTAGAGTCGAACTGGCAGAAGATTTGGTCCAGTTCTTTCCGGATGACATTGGCCAGCACGTTCAGCCGGCCTCTGGAAGAAACCGATAATAAAAAAAATCACATTTAAAATCAGTGAGGATACTTTGCCTGACAGAACAGTCATAGGTAAAAAATGATCCATACACTGGAAGCATTTTACATTTTGATATATTAGATCTACAAACTTAAAGTTGCACTGTCTTAGCATAAATAAATATAGAGTAAAGTAATTTTAAGTACTTTTAGGGCTTGGCCAGTGTGTTGCATATATATTTTTAGGGTCAGGCTGAAATACTTGCTTTAGAGCAGAGGTCTTTAACAGGGGGTCCTTGACCCCTAGGGGGTCTGCGGAGGTACTGCAATGGCAGGGGTTGATGTTAAGGATTTTTACCTTTCACATTTCATTTGCCCAGAAACAATTTTTACTTGCCCAGTATAATGTTTGATAAATATAGTTCCTAATATACATTTTTTGTATATATATCAGTGAAACATGTTTGTTTTTTAAATGTTTTTGTAATTCAGTATTTTTTAAGTTTCCAGGTTCCTGGTGTGTATATGCATGCGTCAGATAATGAACTCAAGCCTACATTACCGTGTTAACATGCTTTCCAATCCTTCCTGCACATTATTTTCAAAATAAACTTTGCTTTAAACTATTGTGAGCTTGGAAAAATATAAATTGTAATGTAAAAAATCAACAAAAAAAAAAACTTGACAGGTTAAAAACTAAAGATAAATTACAAGACAGAAGTCAATGTCACAAATTAATAACTTGTATTTTAGAGTCACGGTATGTTTATACAAGATAATACTATTAATATAATGTGACTTTTCTAGAGAATCATTATAATTAGTTATTTTATACAGGGTTTCCACAGTCTGACATCATTTCAGAATTCCCTGACTTTTAACTGACTCACGATTAGTTTTCCCTGACAAAATAAATGCAGCCGTTTGTCGTTTTGGTAACTACATCAACATTACCGCTAGTTGACAAAAATCATGCCATCTGGCGGAAAATCACGCGAGAATGTGTACAACACAACAAAAATGGCGACAGCAATGCTTCTTGGTCGTTTTCATCGAATGTCGGTGATTTTAAAGTAATTTTGAGTGATAAATAAATTTTTTTTGTGATCATTGCACTTGCCCAGCGGGCAAATTAAATGAAATTTGTACTCTCCCGACAATAAAAACTACTTGCCCCGGGAGATCGGGCGATGGTTAATATCGAGCGCTGATGGGGGTCTCGAAAGTTTTGGTTGATTAGACTTTTTTTTTATATTCCCCCCTGCAATTTTTCCACTAATTGAAACGTCTTTAAATCCACATTAACATGAATTCAACACACTGTAATAAACAGATAAATGGAGGCAGAAGATGTCTTTCAGTCATCAATGCACACATTCAGCGACACATAGGAGCTCTTTCAAGCTGGGCACCGTTTCATTCACAACACCTGTCCCATCAACCAGGAATCAGAATTAGAAATGCTTTAATAATCCCAGGGAGAAATTACTTCAGTTACATTACTCCATCTGTAATAGAGTGACTGTAGGACCAGTTTAATAGAACACTATTTCATACAATATATATAA
>JAGKQL010001000.1:0-25189 GCA_018398635.1 Cyprinodon brontotheroides
TGGTTCTTCAAAAGCTTTTGGGCTGTTTGTTTTGCTAACAAGGCCAAAGGAATGTCTACCTGCCTGTTTCTCTGAGTTACAGTACTTGTACCACACCTTAGCAGAATTTCTTCCCCAAAAAGTGGAACCAGTGGCTGTTCAAACTGCTAAAATTTACATTAATCCAAGAGCTTTTACAGGAAAACGTATATAACATTCACTGGAATATGGAGTACAGTAGTGACCGAAGGTTTTGTGACTGACAAACCTCACTGCTTCAGTGTAGTTTGATCCTTTAGTCCAATTCTTCTGTTGTTTGATGAGTGTCAACATTTTAGTGTTTAACTTGATGTTGACGGTGCTGACAAATAAGATAAACATACAGAATAGAGAATCTAAAGCTATATGCAATATAAAACATACAATATACTATATACAATATGTAGCTATATACTATATACACAGTAGACTTTGTTTTATCTAACGCAGGAGGTCTGAAGATGCTACCTTAGTGTAGCTTCTAGGTCCTGAACAGGGGAAGAAGAGAGGCAGTGCCAGTGTCACGGGGATCTCTGGGCCTTGTTAGTAAGGCTGGTAGCGGATGGGAAGAAACTGTTCTTGTGGCGTGAGGTTTTGGTCCTGATGGACCGCATCCTCCTGCCAGAGGCAAATGTGTGAAATTGTTTGTGGCTGGGGTGTGAGGGATCAGCCCTACACACCTCAGAGTTCTGGAGGCGTACAGGTCCTGGAGAGACGGAAAATTTGCCTTGTGAAATAGTTTTCTGTTAAACTACATTAATGGCTTAGTTTTTAGGGCAAAATGTATGCAACATTCACTCTTTCCCTGTGTGAAAAGTAGTGTTGAGCTGATGCCTTTTTTTTGGCCAATACCCAATACCTAGCTGTGCAGTATTGTTCGATAACGATTAGAGATGTCCCGATCCAGGTTTTTGCACTTATCGATCCGATACCCAGAATATTGTTTTGGACTTCCGATCCGATACTGGCCGATACCAGCCTATCCCGAGCATGTATTTAAGTTTAAGTTAAAGTATTTAGCCTTAGTTGTAAGACTCACATGTTGAAAAAGGGTTTTAGTACTCTTGATAACATCTAGCCAGCTAAATTAAGGTGAGATTGAATAAAACACAATGCTTGGTAACAACAAACTTACCTGTTATTAAGAGATAAACACAAACTGGACAAAATCATGCTACACGCAATCTGAAATTGCACAGTGAGCAGGGAAGTAAAACCGTAAACAGTTAAAGGTGCAAACAAGTATTACTGTTAGTTTTAATAAAAAATGCAAAACAGGGGAACACTGGCGCCAAAATAGTGGAATGGATGGGTTTCAATGCGTTTCAAAACTGGAAAATACTGGACGGATTTTTTTTTAAAAACTGGATGAAGCAGTCTGGATGGGCATTTTACATGCTTTGCCGATCTTTAGCATTTTTTGCCAATATGGCGTCCCGATCTGATACGTGTGCAGGATCGGGCCAAGCCTAGCGATACCACTACCAATACCATCTATTTGAAATCAATGTTTGTGTGTATATATGAAAAACTGCATACTACTTGGATGTAAAATAATTGGCTTTTGTCAAGCTGCTTCTAACACCTTTGTGAAGCAGGAAAAAGACTAATACAAAGTGAATCCAGTAGAACTTTTTATTGCCTACCTGGAATGGGTGACAATAGTTGAATAAACTCTCAAAATGTCATTGGGGCTCTATTTGTTGATACTGGCAGATACCTATGCCACCATTTTAGTGCTGGATCGGGGCCCTGCCCGATACTGGTATCGGAATTGGTGCAACACTAGAGAAGAGATGTTTTTTTTTAAGTCCTGAATATGTCTTTTTCAGACAGTGTACCCTTAAATAAACTCTAGTTTGTTTTTGTATAGCAAGCCAGCCAGCCCTTGTTGTATCTCTATGAAATTGATAACCTCTTTGCCCCCTTCGTTCAATAGTTCAAAACTAACTGCTTGTGCAGAAACCCTAAAAACTATTCATTGCCATTCCTAATCAAGCTCTGTCCTGGTGGTAATCAAGTATCTTTCTTGATGCTCAAAGCTCACTGTGCTTGATGAAAAACTCAAACCTTGTCGCTGCCACCCGTAAACAAGCTCTGCACTGAAAGTCACTGTTTCTATTTTTAAAGTGCCTTGATACGAAATTTGTTGTGGATTGGTGCTTTTTAAATAAACTGGACATGATTAAAGCCAGTTAAACTGAAAATCAATGCAACCTGGGAGTGGTTGTCCAATTGTACAGTTGATGTTCATAAATGCAGTGATGCAACAAGACAGAAATGATTACTGGACTTCAGTCGCTAAGAACAGTAAATGAGGGTCCAAGGCTTCTGGACAGGACTGGTTTGTTTTAGGATGGTTCAGCACCGTGCCTTGAAACATTGGTAATTGACAGAATGGCTCAGCGTTTTTTTTTAAGTTCTTTAAAGGATGGTCCTGGCTCTTGATTGGGCTCATTAACCCCTTTTGATGCAAAGCAGTGACAACATTTGCTTTCAGATTAACAAGTTAAAGTATCAATAACTTTTTTTAAGCAAAGGTTTTGCTTCTATAATTTAATCAAAAACTCAAAATTATGTCTTGAATAACATTTGTCTTCCAGCAAACAAAAAGGTCATCATTACAAATGCTGCAGGGATCCTAAACATTGTCAATTAGGTTTTTGAGATTTCACTCAATTTAATCAACATTTATTATCTTTGTTATCTCCATTTTAAATTTTATAACATTCTAGACTCAAAGCAATTGCCAGAACACTGAAGCAGTCAAGTTGCAGTCAGTCCTAAAACCTTTGGTCACAACTGTATGCTTTCCCATTTTCACTGTGCATTTTAGCAGAAAATACAAACATCTCTCCCAATCTAGTTTAAAATTAGGACTGGTTCACTATATTTTGAGTCAATGCTCCAGCTAAAAAATGGAGTCATCAGATGACACACGCTACTTTACCAGAAACAGAGAATAGAGTAGTGGGTCCTCGTTAAACCACGTCACAGATCTCTGAGCCGACAACATACTCCTGGCCATTCCATTGTAATAATGACAGTGATTCTTGTCATTGTCAGGAAGAGGAGAAGTTGAAACTGGGGTCTGAAACCAAGCAAAACAGAGGAACGGCAAACAGAGAGAAGACTCATGTGGACTGTTGGACGGACGGCGTTAAAAATACGACTATGGGGATTTGCAGAGCCAGCAGCGATTCCTCTTTGTCATCTTTAGGGTGCATGCTTTAAATAGTAGGCTTCTTCTCCACCGTGCTAAGACCATCATTTCTGTAGAAAGAGAACCTCTTGGTTGTCTGCAAAGTTCTTCACTGGAATTTGTTCATCCCCTTTAGATTTTGAATAACTCATCCATCTATCAAAAAACATTTCATCTATTGTTGAATCTGCTGTACCCATACAAGCTATTCATGAATCAAAAACTATCGTAATGTAGAGCCTTTTATTTTGACGGCTCCACCGAGCTCCTCATTCTTGAGGCGCCTCTGCGGAATGTTAGTAATTGCCTACTATTAAAGCCTCCTGGACTGACCGGATGTCCGACCACGCTGACGTTTCTTAGGAAACAATAACTGTATGGATCTCGCTGTTGCAGCTTGCTTGAAGAGGAAATCGGACACACTTTGTGTTATATGGTACCTCCTTACTGCTCAATATTAGCATCAATGTAAAAGCTACTTTTATTCAGGGCTCAGTTTAAACTAAAATGATAATTTTTGCGACTTTTGACTCCTGTGTTGATTATTTTTGCACCATGAATCAATTCAAATGGTAAAACTATCATTCACTATTGACATATTTGTAGCTTCAGTCGTCTTTTATGAATACTGTATTTTCCGGAGTATAAGCCGCTACTATTCCCCCACAATTTGAACCATACTGCTTTATACAAAGGTGTGGCTTTTCTGTGGATTTCTCCTAAGAGCCAGGGAGCGGAAATAAAAGTTGGAAATCGAAGGAGGGACCAATTTTCATTTAGCACAGGCTAGCAGCAGGCAAGACAGAGAACAAATGTTCCAGATTCACACATTTGCCAAATTAAAGCAGTCAAACCAATGAAGAGACTGCGCAACTCAAGCAGAGCTGAAATAAAGAGCTAAAGAAGCCCAAACTTTTGTTAGCTCTTATTGCCGCAAGCCAACCAAGTAACAGGAGATGGTATTCTTTGGCCCTGTAGGGGTGATATGTAGAGCTCTACCTACAAGTTTGGTGGGGTACAGTTCAGTAGATATCAGTGGCTTTTAGTCAAGTGCAGCTCATACACACTAATTAAAAATAAAAGGAACACTCAATTAACATATCCTAGATCTGAATTAAATACTTTGTTCTGTATAAAGTTGAATGTGCTGGCATTCAAAATCACACAAAAAAAATCTATGTAAATCAGATGTAATTACCAGTGGAGGACTTGATCATACCCAACATCTGTTTGGCATCCACATCCTAGATCTGAGGTTTGTTTTATATTTTGAATTAGCCAGCTATCATGTAACACCTGCTGACATTTTTTCAGTAGTCATTGGGATCGTCTGCCACAAAAGGTGATGGCTGAGGAAGCGGACAGCTCAGAGTGCCATTTCAGAGCAGTGTTAAGCAAGTTTATACAACACTTCATCCAAAAGGCAACTCAACCAAGTGTTCAGACTATATTGCCAGGATATAGACAATAAATGGTCCAAATTCTGCATTAGAAATCCTATAAACTGGTATATTTAGATTTGCAAAGAAACTGGAATTCAGGCTTCGAACAGCAAAATCATAATTCACAAATCCATTTTGGATAACTGATAAGTTTTAAATGCATCAACCCAACAAAAACATCTGGGTCTTTAACAGGCCTCTAGAGCTGGAGGATTTAGCCATTTCCCTACATGGGGTCAAGATGTTTCTATTTTCTACAGACTAATAGGTCCAGACTAGTTTTAAGGAGTCTGTATTTCACCATTTCTACTTTAAATTCTTTTCTACACCACATGGGGGAGCCATAGAAGAGCAGCAAACCAGTGCATCGTGTTCCATTACCAAGTGAGAAAAATTATCCCTGCTGCTTCCTGCCTCCATCCAAGTCAGCCATTTTCCATATTGAAGACACAAAATGGGTCAAGTGACATCACTTTTTATAAGTAGTAATTTCAGAAAAAGTCACCTACTAACAGAGATAAAACAGACACTTAAGTAAAAAGACAAATTTATTTCTTACTCAGAATATACAAAGCAGTGGCTGAAGTAACCAAATGCCATTCTGGTTATGAAAAAGGCGATCTACACAGAAGTGGGCTACTCAACCATAACAAAACTCGTTGAAAAATGCAAAAAAAACCCAAGTATAAATGGTACAAACTTGCGTGGAATGCATACAGAACAAATGACCAAAGCTTTAAGATTTAAGAGGGGTTAATTAACATTGCAAACTCCTGCCTCCACAGAATAAAATGGTTACACAATCAGTGGAGGTGTAAGAGAGCCCCTTTACTCATTTGCACCATCTATTATGTTAAACAGGTCAGGCAGGAATTAAGTAGCAGCTTAACACAAAAATTGACACCTCAACTAATAATGCCGACAACTGTCTATTATCCCCTGCTTAAAACTTATCTTTGGTCTTTTTTTTTAATGTATCTGAGAGGTCAAAAATGAGCCTTGAGGGTGAGCAGCTGCCTGTATGTATGAAACACCTGGTCAACACTTCCACAGAGATTGTGCTTCTAACATATACTGATGTGAAACGTCAGGAAATGAAAAAACTGATCTTATGGCGTGGCCCAACTTGAACAAGTAGGAAAAAAAAGTTCATTTCAAGACCAATAAATAACATTTCATAAAAAAGAAGTATGCAGGGCCACTACATTTCAAAAGACTCCAGTGCAATGTGAAAACATGGGAGCAACCAAAAGGAAAATCTCTTTCGAAAAACATAGAAAGCACAAGCTCTACAAAATGTTGTTGACCAGGCTGGTAGGACAGTGCCGCAAACAAATAGCAGGGTAAAGACTTAAGCCTCCACATCTGCCTCTTTTGAATCTCCATTCTCCTCTGTCTTCTGCTTCTTTGTCTCAGTTTTGTCCTGAAAGGAAACAAAATCAATTAAATAGAGCCAGAGAAATTACCAGATTCGTCATATTAATTCCAATTCAGCCTCACCTCCTCCTCTTCAGCTGTGCGCTTCACAGGCTGTGCATCAGTCTCCTCAGCAGGGGGCGCCGCCTCCTCTTTTTCTGCAAAGACAGGGATGTCAAACCATAAATTGAGTCTTTACAACCTATATTCAGGTAGCACTTAAGGGTGAACACTAATCGGAATTCTTGCATCAAGGGCAAAAAGGAATATTTCACTTCGCAACCTGAACCGAGCATTCAAAATGAAAAAAGTGCAACATACCATCTCCATTCTTTTGCTCCTCCTCTGTAGTTTCTTCTTTTTTGTCACTGTGCTCAGCACCATTCTATAAAAAAAGAAATTAAAGGGAATTTAAAACGTATATGAGGTTCGATGAGCGCGCCAGTGTCTATTTAGATGCAGCTAAAAAAGGGGAAGTGCGCGGAGGTCTTGTTACCTCCCAGTGAGGATTAACTAGGAAGCTGTGAGGCACTAGAGGGGCAGCCTGATGCGTCTAAAGGAGCTGTAACATCTGTGCCATTTCCACAACCCAAACAAAGCTATAAAGTGGAAGGAGCAGCTGAGCAGGAGGGGGGAGCGGGGCGTGCAGCGACGCCCTGCAGCACCGAGGGGCGCTAAGACAAAAGCGCCACGCGGCGGTGGCACCACTCACTGTGCCATTGGCAGGTGCGTCCCCGCTCTCGTTCGTCTTCTCCTCCTCCGCTTCTACTTCTTTCTTCTCCTTCAGCTCCTACAAAAAAAAGCTCAGTTAGTATTCGCTAAAAAAAAAAAAAAAAGAAAAGAAAGTACACTCCATATATACATTGCTTCAACGCCATTAACGAAGCTGGTTTAAGCGCAAACATACGCAAGAAACGACGTGCCTAAATAACTTTAGAAAAAGTTCCCGTTTCAGTTCCCATGCCGCGCAATGTGAACGCGCTTCGGCTTCCCGCCCACAGCAGCTCCGCTTCACCAGCTGCATCATTTCAGCCGCTTTGTCTCCTCGAAGCGAAACATGTTAGCGCATTTTTTTAAACTAACAGGTAAAACCACGGTTTTTCCATAACCTTAAATCGACAACAGAAAACCCCCCGTAGAGCACTGGCGTCGAAAAATTAATTTCCAGGCAATATTAATTTAGATAATCTACCTTTGGTTTAGTAGATTCACGTTGCCTCGACTTAAATCGAGCAATTTTCTCACTAATTATTCACTAATTAACTTTCTAAGCCAAATTCTGTTAAACTACTCAAAGCCAAAAAGAAAGTTAGTTTAATCTTTTTAAACGTGATACCTCGAGGAAGAAATACAAAGTAAATAAGACGCACCTTGGCTGTAACCTCTGTGGTGGCGGTTGTATCAACAGCTGTATCGGCCATGGCTAGTTTAAGTGGACTATTTTATATAAATAGAATCCTTTTGAAATTCTCTCCGTATCGTTGTCTTCGTGTGCTTAGCTCCAAAGACACAGAGAGAAATGATGTCTTCCCCTCTCAGATTTTCTCTCGGTCTCGTTGAAAATCCACTCTCGTTGGACGCCACGGCTCGATCTCCAACTTGATTGGCTGAGGTCAACAATCGCGGGCATCGATTGGATGAATGTCATGTCAATCAGATGTAACTCCCGCCTTCCGACTATCGCGTCACTGATTGGTCGATTGTTTTTAACACGGTGTTGTATATTTTTTGACCTAACATTGCAAAAATATATATTTTTTTTATGTTTAAATGCAAACAATGGATTGAAATGAAGAGCTACTGAACTCATGATAGTAAATATATATTCTACATCTCCGTTTTAAGTGTATATTACTGAGGTAAGTATTTCCACCACATGGCCACAGGCAACATCTTTTGTCTAAGCGGTTTGTTCTGCAGAAATAAGGTGTCAAATTACACACAAAAAACGGAATAGTGTGACGGTGTGAATAACTGGTGGCCACACCTCTTTTCCTTATTTAACTCTTCGAATCTGCACCAGATTAAGTTGCTTTATACTTTCTGCAAGAACAGACCATTGCTCATCCAACACAAATAAGCAGAACTTTTACACCTTCAATTTATTAAAAGGAAATTAATCTTGTAATCTGGAGGATTGACATCCTCTAAAAAAGTTAAAGTAGTTAGCATGCATTTAGTCTAGCAACTTTAACTTTACAATAAATTGATTGTTTCTGTTTTTACAGCTTGAGTTTATTTCTAAATATCTCTTGGTTAACAGTGATCAGATGTTCTATTGTAAATAAAAAATGAGTAATGGATGAACAATCATATTATTTGTAAATTTGTTAGGAAACTAGTCCAAAGGTCTGTAGAGAAGCCTCATAAAATGTTCTTTTTTCTCCTGTAAATATTCAGTGTACTTTCTAAATTGAAGGTACACAAGAATCTTTTTTGACACAAGGATTTTGTACTAAGGCAAGGCAAGGCAAGGGTACTTGCATTGCACATTTCAGTACAGACAGGTGAAAGTATTTTACATGATTAAACAGTGAAAAAGAAGGAGCATAGAATCTGAATAAAAGCAGGTAGTAAAGTAAATAAAACAGTTGGACCACAAACTTAGACCAATTAAACCTCAGTTAACAGTTTAACTTTAACAGTCTAAGGCAGATCTAAACAAATTTGTTTTTAACTTTGATATAAAGGAACTCAGCCTTCAGCACTTTTACAGTCTTCTGAGTTCATTCCAGATAAGTGGAGAATAGGAACAAAATATTGCTTCTCCATGTTTGGTCCTGATTCTGGGTGGACAGAGTAGACTGGAACTAGAAGACCTGAATGGTCTGGGAAGTTCATACACTGAAAACAATTCTGTTATGTATTTAGATGCTGATCCATTCAGTGATTTATAGACTAACCGAAGGGTTTTAAAAACTATTAACTGAACAATAAGGAGCCAATGTTAGGACTTCAGAACTGAGCTGACGTGTTCTACTTTCTTATTTCTAGTAAGAACGTGTACAGCAGCGTTTTGGATCAGCTGCAGCTCTCTGATGGACTTTTTAGGTAAACCTATAAGGACACTCTTGCAGTATCAGTTTTACTAAAGACAAATCCATGAATGAGTTTCCCTAGATCCTGCTTGGACATTAGTCATTTAATCCTGGAAATGTTCTTCAGGTGATAAAAGGCTGACTTAGTAACTGCCTTTATCTGCTTCTGAAGGTTCAGGTCTGAGTCCATCTTCAAAATATTGACTACGGTGAGAATGACTGCTCTCACACTCACAGTTATGCTTTACTTGGTTTTTTATCTATTGTTCAGTTAAACACTAACATTGTTGTTGGTAACTAAAAAAAAAAAAAGTTTTAAAAAATCAAGCAGTATGAATTTAATATTTTCTGAAAATTAAGCCAGAAGTTTAGTTTTATCTTGTCATATATGTCAAGATCTTTAATGTCAAGCAGACTTATATTAGGTAGCTGCATTTATCTTCCGAAAAAAATATTTCAACTTGAACTGCTGCCACTTCTGTCATTGTCTCACTTATTGCCTTACATGTTTGTTTAACATTCACCATTTAGTCATTATTGCAACAATTTATTCTCCACCCAATAAGTTCATCATTAAAATCATTGCAGTGCTCCCCACCTAGAACACAGCAAAAGTCTTTGTTTTAAACCATGCTAAATACTCCCTGGACCTGCCTAAGTACATTCTAGCCGTCTACCTTGACGCTATTTCCGCTCTACTTTTGAAGCCTCTGAAAATCTATCTCACCCTGTGTCAGTTCCAGTCTTCATTTGTTTCAAACTCTGATATCTTACTGACTCCAAAGAAGCCTCTAGGCCCTATGTTGCCATTTATGCCACATTCAGCTAGAATATAATTACCAGGAGTGTAATTACTCTTAAAGATCAAAAGGTTGTGTACAGAGTAGAAGCCGGTTTTTCAACGGATTAGATTCTTCTTCATGTCGCCATTTCTTATGTTGAATCTGTATTCACTGTGGAACATGGTGATACATACATTTTAGGAAAGATGGTCTCAACATAAGCAATAATTTCTAAAATTTCCAGACCATGATGAACCATTTCCCCAAAATTATCCTACTTTTAACTTAAATACTTATTATAATTAACAAGAATCAAAAAGCTGCTATAACCCGAGAAGAAAAGTGTCCCAATGCTAAAAGTTAAGTATACTGGAACATGCTTTCAGTTAGAGACTTCATTCCCTATTGAGTTTGCATTTACCATTCAACTGCAGAGAATCTGATTAACTTGAAGGGAGTTTGATCTGTTCAGGAATTTCCCTATATTCTCTTATTTAGCTTAAGCCATAGTTTACAGTGTTGTTGCATAGGGTGAAAATAATCTCATTGTACAAAGATTTCGTTCAGGGGAAGATTAAACAAAAATATTCAGAACATACTTTCTCTACACCCAGCATTATACAATTAGGACAGTCAGTAAGTGGGGAAAATATTTGGAAACAGTAGAAAATCGAAGTTTTTTTTTCCAAGATGCAGGAATATAGAAGAAGAACTAGAACTAGTCAGTCAAGTTGCCAAACAGCTATCAGTAACACTGAACAAGTATTTTCTTACTATAAGTGATTGGGTTCTCTGTGTTATCGTAAACAGCTGCATTCAGCTGGACCTTTTTTGGGTCACAGCTGCTCATCCCCCCAAAACAACATCATGCTTACAGGTAAATATGGAGATAACAGCACCATGGTCTGTCGAGGGAGATTAATAATAAAAGACTCCAATCAACATTTAGACTGATCTTTTTGGAATCGGTTGTGTGACAAAGTCTCAAAGTGAGTCAAAATAACAAAGTTACAGAAGTCAGGTGAAAATGGATGTCATCCAGAGACATCCACAGACGTTGAATGAATTGGAAGAACTTTTTTTAAGGTTGGTTGAACACATATAAGCTACTTTTATAAACTGTCATAAGTTTTCTGTTGCAGATTTGTTTGGTTTTTAGTTGAATCGTTAAGGATATGTGTCTGATTAACATCGGAAAAAGATTAGAAATGATCTTGTTCCCCAAAAGCAGTGCACTTTAAATATGTAAAAGTATATATGAGCAATAGACTACAGTATATGCATCACTGCTGCAAAAAGTAAAATCTTGGCAGACAACAACCCGAAAGCCTCAATGTTAAAATCTGTCGAACAGTAGCCTGGGATCTGTGAGGCAGGCTTAAAAGCTACAGCAGAAAGTATAACTCACTTTCTCTGCAAATGGAAAATGGGAGCAATCAAAGAGAAGGGGATTGTTTGTGAGATCATTTCCTGTCTTTTTTTTTTCTCTTCATTTGCCTACCTCAAACATGTTTCCATTTGCAACTGACCTACAGCAAAACAAACACAAAAAAGAGTAAGCACCCTGTTCATTCTGCAGGTAAGAGAAGTAGGAAATGTCACTGTAAAAAAATGGAAAAGAAATGTGATGTGGTCATTTATACGCCTCCTATTTCTGCCAGCCACTCTGTTTGCCACACTTTCCATTCACAGTATTAGAAACACTTTTTTTAAGACACTGAAAACTGTATGGGCAAAGAAAGTAAAACTCAATTTGAAACTCAGCCCCTTTGTATTCCTAGTGACTTATATATATATATATTAAAAAAAAACATGTAATGTGCAACGGTCCTTTTGTGTGCATCCAAGAAAAAAAACTTTTTTTTTTTGGTTTACAGATCTGCTACCCTCTAGGTTCAGGAACTGGAGGATAAAAGATGTAAAACACAAGCAGGTTAATTTCACCTTAATTTCTTGAGCACAAAGAACATACCTCACTTGTGGAATTTTGGTTTTCAGGGGGAAGAGTAAAGTGGGGCCCATCAAAGAGCAAAGGTCAGAACCAAGTGGGGGAGGGGTCCCGATAATTGGAGGAACTGGTAGGGGCACACTGAGCTCTTTTGTTTTGAACAGCGGTGTCCTGCGAGGTCCGGTAGCCTTTCACTGGCTCACGCAGGCTTTAAGAGCAACATAATATTGACTTCACACTTGGGAACTTTAAGTCAGACATACAGTTAAAAGGAACATTGTTAAAAGTCCTCAACTGCAATAAGTAACATGAAGAAAAATCTGCACTGATAATGAAGGAACATATTACAAGTTGTGGCAGACCTCTGCAGGGTGTGTAGATACTTATTCTGTATCCACCAATAGAAACTCCAGAGGTTCTGCTCCTCCTATAATCTTATGTGCTCCTGAACGTCACACTTTCCACATCCCAAGTCAGAAAAGTTAACTATGATTCCCCTTTAAGGTAAATGTCCCAGAGAGGAAGTCGGGGGTTTCGCGGTGCATTTTCTTACTACTCAGACATCAGACTTTCCAGCTTCAAAATGAGACAACATTAAAACATCCCTGGAAAGGCTTCATCCACATCCATTCCCAAAGTCCACTGTAGCTGCTGCATGTAAACATTCAGAGGGACAACTCCAGGCATAAACCGTTTATTCTCAGTTATATTTCTCTGATTAAGGAGCTGCACAGATAGCACTGTACACCTTCCGTCATGAGACATGTCACTAGAGTTTTTGAATGCACAACATGAGTAACGTGTGGTTATCAGCTTACATTGCTAACAGCGGTCAGCCTAGTCACTAAACACATCGCTTTTTATATCCAACCTGTTTTTCAAGTTGCAGATGGAATACAGCAGGTTTAGTACAATTTTATTCAGTCAAGAAGTTTGTAGTTTCCCAAAAAGTGGAAGAAGGCATTCCCCATGTAAAGTATTGGTATGATAAACTTTTTTTACTCCACTAATTCATTATTAATATCAGTACTATTCGACAACTGTAAGTGTATTTGTTTCTAGATGTCTCTTAATGCATACTAGCTTACTAGTGTGTTTTGCTGGTAGGAGTAGCTATGGAAATTCAATAGGAAAATTAGTCTATCACATTTTATTATTTGTAAATCTAAGTTATCTGTGATGAATAATATTGCATCAACAGCAATATTGCAATGGCGCTTTCCAGTCAAAACATTATTTCATACTCCCTGACCTCATAATCCTGCACAATATCATATAAAAAGCATTGGTAAAAAATAGCAGGGGTGAAATATTTATTTTCGTTTCTGATATATATTGATATAATTTGATTAGTTACACACATTAGCACTATGTTAGTGAAATATTGCTGTAATGTCTTAATAAAAAAATGCAGACATTGGTAAGCCTCTTAGGTTGTTAGCAGTGGTTGCTAAGCACTACAGATAGTAAATCCCAGTGGTTTCACTAACTGAAACTGGAGCATAAATGAATTGTGAGGGTTGTTATTCCTACATCTGGGTTGTGGATTTAGGGTCAACATAATATTAACCTCAAATTTAAATGTGGCTGCTTCACACATGAAACAAAGCCATAGTTGTACTAAGATGTATTTGATTGTATTTAATACATAATCTGTCATCTAAATTTTGTCTTTTGAATATTATTTTACACTATTTACTGTAGATCCATTAAACTGCCAAAGGTCCTATTTTTATTAGCCAAACAGATGTAAATATAGGTACATCCAATTAAATTTTCTGACTGGCAACTGCAGCATGTTGAATTTTCTATAAAGTCAACTCTGAGTTTTGACTTCTAAGGTAAATAAAAAAAAAACAAAAAAAACATGCCCACCCACTTAAAAATCTCATAATGACTGCTGGGCATATGAATGGGAAGTAGTAGCATTAACGCGGTTAATTTTTAAAGGAATAGTACACCCAAAACATGATTAGCCTTCATTTTCTACTCACCCCCATGCTCAACAACACTCTGGAGTACTTTGTTGATATCTCAAATGCATCTGGAGATCTGGGAGGCTTCTTGCTGTCTGCTGACATTCAAATAATGGAGGTCTATGGCGTCCGAGGCAGAAAGGTCCATAAAAGTCCACAAAAAACGTGTCAATATTCCTCCATACTGCTCGTCCAATGTATTCCAAGTGTCCTGAGTGGGTAGCGTCCATAATTTACTCGAAACAAAGTCATTTAGAATGTTTTTAGAGCATAAACAGTAGTGTATAGGATTTCCTAAAAGTGCGTTCACGAGTCTACGGAAACCGCGGCAGACCAAACCAGACGAAAGTGCGCATTCAGCGTCTTCTCTGCCGATAATGCAAGCGTAGAAGAAGAAATGTGCTGTTTACCTGTGCAAAGAAAGAAACAATGAAAGAAAAATGTCTGAGGACTTCAGTGTTGAGGAAGAGCATGAGTTCTTTGCCGAGCTGAATGCGCACTTTCATCTGGTTTGGTCTGCCGCGGTTTCCGTAGACTCGTGAACGCTTTTAGGAAATCCTATACACTACTCTTTATGCTCTAAAAACATTCTAAATGACTTCGTTTCGAGTAAATTATGCACGCTACCCACTCAGGACACTTGGAATACATTGGACGAGCAGTATGGAGGAATATAGACACGTTTTTTGTGGACTTTTATGGACCTTTCTGCCTCGGACGCCATAGATCTCCATTATTTGAATGTCAGCAGACAGCAAGAAGCCTCCCAGATCTCCAGATGCATTTGAGATATCAAAAAAGTACTCCAGAGTGTTGTTCAGCATGGGGGTGAGTAGAAAATGAAGGCTAATCATGTTTTGGGTGTACTATTCCTTTAAGGTTTACTTTATTGTAAATATACTCATAGAAATATAAGAAAATCCAACTGAGTATGATGAATTGAAAAATGTAAACAAAGCATATGTCATTTTAAAATGACATTTTACAAGAAAAAAACAGCAAACAATCAAGTTAATGACAGTGTCCACCTAAGTGCAATTTAAAATGCACTCTAGTTTTCAAGGCTACATAGCTTTTAGTCTAGTTTCTGGACAGCAAACTTGACTTGCTACTGGACTACAGTCCAGTCAGATGTTATTTTCTTTCTCAGATCTTAGGTTTGACTTTAGAGAAAAGAGGAAGACACCACCACAGCAACCTAAGTTGCTAACCTGGTTTCTAGCAGTTTTGGAAATAGTGAAGGTAGGTGGAAAAATTACACGAGAATGCTTAGACCACTTTGATCATGTTGTTTGAAGCAAGTGGCTTCAATGTTTAGACCAATGAAATACAGACCCATATAATGCTTGCTGTGTCAATAGCAGCTAGCCCTGTTACAGTAGTCTTTTAATTGTTTTTTGAAGCTGTAAACTGACAATAGTTAACATCCATATGACAATAATTCCAGATCAGATTTAATTCCTCCTGTTTATGAAGTGATAGGCTGCCAAATAAACATCACAGGGATCTAACGACTACCCTTAAAATGCTCTGTTCAGTCAGTTTAAATTGGACTATTTGTGTACAGATTACACACACATGTATAATAAAGCATGACTGAATTGAATATATATAAATATATATATTTTTAGTACATTTTCCCCCAAAGATAATTCATTAAAATAACCAATTACTGTAGGTTGTGTCTGTCATTCCAGAAGGTTGTTGTCATTTTATCTCTGGAAAATTTAAACCAACACAATCTGCAGCATGTGCCTATTAGAGACTACATTTCCCATCTAGCTGGGTGATGTGATATTGCAGACGAGGCCAGTGGGAAAAGGGTCACTTGAGGTACTGATGTTTAGAACAACATGAAGACTTTTAACAACAGCCATGTTAAGGGGGCTGTTATATTCATTGCTGACCTAGTCTATGTGCATCTTCAGATAAATCAGTGTGAATTTATCCTTTTCAATAAAAGTAATAGCAGTTTATGGTTTATTTTATGAGAGTCTATAAAAAGCAAGACAATATTTGGCAGGTATTCAACAATGCATTAGTTGTTGAGGGTGTCAGCATTAGATGTCTCCTAACTGTAGGTTGGTTTCCTTAGAGAGAATCCGACTTGAGCTGAACTCTAGCTTTGCTATCTTATTTATTTCACCTCATAGCTCCACCCATGTAACTGTCTTGCCAGGGGAAAGTGGAAATTTCCAGTAATTCCTACTGCTTTGCAAGAAATGCTCCTCCTCCTTCTGGTTTCCCGCCTTTCCTTCTCTCTACCTGCTCTCTCCTAAACTGCTTCAAGACCTCATGTCTCTCTGCCTCATTGGTAGTAAGAAGTTTTCACTTAGTGCATGACCTCTCAAAGACAACATAGGCAAGCTGTAAGGGTACATTTTCTGCTCATTATATAATACATTATGTTACTATAATATAACCTTTCAAAGATAAATATGTTTTTGTTTTATTCCTTTTTTTAATTTGAATGACCATATCTGTGAGCTGATATAAATTCCTCACTTCTTTAGTTCTGCACCAATTGATATTTTAATGTTTTAAAGTCCTCTTCACTGAATCCCTGTATATTATTTTAGAGCAACTGAGCCTCATATTGCTCTTTGAATTAATCTTAAGGTTGAGCAGAGTGTAAATGTTACATTAGATGCTGAATGATAAAGAAAGGGTGGTTTTGGGATCGCAGAGCAGATGGCAGATTTGCATTTCTATTTCTCCCAGTGATCTGACTGATTTCCCGACTCTGTTCGGTTTAAGAGGCGAAAAAGCTTTGCTACAGCTGACACATTAAAGCAAGCCTTGAAAAATGAAACAAGCTAAGCAGCTAAATTACTATATAAAAAAAAGCAACTAAAAAAACTTGAGAGCTTGAGAATGACCGGCTATCTTTTCACTACATCTGTGGTTTTACAACTTCCTCTCAATCCAGAGCAGAAACACAACGGTTTTTCACACAAGCAACGATGACAGCCTACAGTATACCTGCTTAAATGAGCTATAAAATAAAGCCACCAGTCAGCTGGCGTGAAAAAGTCTGAGTGAGTGGATGCTAGTACGCACTCTGACCTTAGACCTATTGTGAAGCACTAACAAAGAGCCATCTGCACAGCAACCAAAGCTCAGATGTGGGACTTGAACACACAGGGACCTGAGGAGGGGGGCAGGGATTTAGAAACTGAAAAGGACCAAACAGTTGGGTGATTAAAATAAATAGCGGGAGATCAGCAGGATGAAGGCTACAGCATGAAAATAGTCAGTGTTACATCTGAAAACAAGAAGCTGAGCAGCGAATCAAATCAAAGAGCTCACAGATCCCTCTAACTGCCTGCAAAGTGGAAGACGAGAGGCTGCAGGCCTAATCACTCAAGAACACATTTCCTGTCTCCTGCATGATGAGATGGAGCCAACTGAAACAGCTCATGGCTAATATTTAACCACCACAGACTGTATTTCAATCACCTACCCAACAGAAACATGCAGGGCCAGTTAACGATCATTCATTATGAACCAGAAGAGGCGTTTTACTTCTGCAAAAGCAGATTCCTCCTTCTGCTTGGCTTTCCTAATGTAAATTGTTTTTTTTTTTTTTTTTTCAAAATGGTGAAGACAAAAACAAGATGGTGTCAGGGACATCTGTAAAAACACAGAAAAATGTTTCACAGGTAATGCATGATAGTAGGGATTGCTTAGCAACAGCAGTGGAAATTTCTTGTAGGTTGTATGCAGAGAAACAGCTAGTGCTGCCACCCCGTGGTGAATTAGGAACTTCTTGGAAAGATGAGAGAGCAGACTAGGAGATGGATGACCAAACCACCTTTTGTCTCAGATGTCTGCATGTGAAGCAGTTTGCAGTTTTGATTCCTTAACTGACATGCATTGACTGAGGAATGACACAGAACATCATTTGTTTCCACGGCAGCTTTTAAAATATGTTCAAAGATTTCATTGGCTGCTAAACACACAGCTCATGGTGGGTATTGCTTAGCAACCTTCATGAGGGAGGGAGTGAGAGTGACTCTGCTGGGGGTAGTGGCTGGGAGGTGTGGGCCTTAATGGGAGGGATCCAAAGGCGTGCAGGCTTGAGGGGGAAATACCTGGCAAAAGATCCCATATAAGCAAACAGGACAGGAGAGAGAGATTTCGACACGAGGAGGAAGACTGAGCAGAGACAGAGTGACATGTGGTGCTTTCTGGTTCCTGATAAGAACAAGCCATTTTACAACTTGACATGTTGTTGTTCACTCTCTAAAGCAGAACAAGGCTTGAGACAGGAAACAGAGAGCACTGGTCGTATTTAGAAGAACACCACTGCAGTTTAATGACATCTACACTTGAATTTAAGCTGCTTTAAAATTTCCAAGCAAACTGATTAGATCTGGTGGAAAACTGACACTAGATGCTAACTGTCTGGATCATTCAGGGAGGCTGTAGCCGCCAGTTTGTAAAACTCAGCATGTGCTTGCATGTCGTATCTTGCACAGTTGGCTGTGTAGGTGTTCCTGGAAAGTAATATGATGAGTGCAACTACAGTGCAATGTAGAACTTTTCACTGAGAGCCTCTGCAAGTTTATGAATTTAGCTTCGTCCTTTTTCCATCTTTGTCTCTGTGAAAGAAGAAAATTCCCACTGCATTTTCCAGCCACCGCCATGTTTCACATTATGGGCCATTTTTCATCTTTTATGATGAATTAAAATAAAACAATGATAATTATAACACTTTCTTTTTCAGGTTTTACAAGTGGAAATAATTTGCTTTGGCTAGGTGCTACACATAGAAAAGTAAACAGTTGACAAAAACACATTTTGAAATAATTATTTTTACAGCTATTAGCTCTCTAAATGAGTAATTATTAAATGTATTTTTTATTTCTCAGTGGAAATTTAGCTGCTGTTTTTATTAACACTATAGCAGGGGTCTTCAACCCTCATGACCAACTGTCCTGCATGTTTTAGATATATCTCTTCTCCAGCACACCTGAATCAAATGATTTCATTCCCTTCTCAGCAGCCTCCAGTGGCTGCTAAAGCCTCTTAATCACCAGTTTATTTATAGTCAGGTGTAGGGAAAAACCAAAAACATTCAGGACATCTTCTGTCCTTCTGGGCAGAGGTCTGCTCACACGGAGCTCGGTTTTGCTGGAAGTATCTTCCTGTTAGAAGAGCTTTTTCTCTCTACTGTTCTTGCATCCATGCTCAGTGTGAGGGTTAACTGCTGAGTCAACAACACAATACAAGGGAATATCTACTGTTGATACATGCTCATATAGGAGTCATTGACTCATTACAGTCAGCTGGGTTTCTTAGCCAAAGAAACATTTAACCAATCTGCCTTTATGATTTGTTTACACTGTCTCTTCAAAGTGCCTTGAAATGACATGTGTTGCTAATTGGCGCTATATGAATTACACTGAAGTGAATTGGGTCCTGAGAACCTATGTAAAGACTCCTGCTTTATAATAATAGACTAGGCAGACGGGTCTGCAACAAGTCCTTAAGGTCCACTATCCTGCAACATTTAGATGCAACTTGTTTTTTCTCAATCACACCAGAATCAAATAAATAGTTAATTACCAGGGATGCATCTAAATTCACTAAATTGGTAAGGACTCTATCCAAAGCGGATCTGCATCAGCGTTTGCCTTGGTAAGTGCCGTCTAAAAGGTGCAGGTGACAAGAAAGGAGGTTGTTAGGAATATTTTCCATGATGATGTATGTCTTTTAACTCTAATAATACCTCCCTGTTACGTGTCAAAACCAATAGTTTCCCACGCAGTGTATTTAATTAGGACAGTTCTTCTGTCAGGATAAAAAGTCACCTTCATTATGTATGTGCCAAAGATTGGGGAATGTAATGAGAGTGGTGTCCTTGATATAAGAACATAGTGTAATATTTTGATAAGGCTGCAGCCATGGATGTCTCCTCATCTGCAAACGTGAATGATCTAATGATGTGGCAGACTGGAGTTGTATAAAATGCTTCTTTAATTGTGATCAGGGCACGACTTCATAGAGAAGCTAGCCTGGTTTGGTAAGCGCTGCCATCTTTAAGCCTAAGCAATTTTTTGTGTCTAAGATTCAAATTTCTGTCGAAACCTGTTGTCATATTCCTTTGTTATTTAATAAATAGAAAAATGAGCCAGTGTGTATCCTATTATTTGTAATTTAGCATGATCTCTCACCAGTGCTAAGGAGCTATCATTAATCCAACAATTCATTATAGCAGGACATGACTTTTAAGTACATACCACCTTGTGGAAAAAAAAAATACTGCTTGACGTGTATTGTGTGTGGCAAATAAATGTACACACCTTCATACTAGTTTGTGTAATGAGAGCTTCAAATACTCCCTACATTTTGCTAAGGCTGTATCATCATCCAGGTGCGTTTCTTTTGCAAAATTACGTCTGGAAGGTTGAAGGACGTCTCCATCACAAAGATTAAATTACCCACAGGTGTACTGTATTGACTAATCGGTCAACATCTGTTTGCACTAGATTTTCTTAGGGGAGTCTAAATGGAGGAGACAGAAAGACATGTCATACTTTTCAGATTTGTATTTGGTCCATCAAGGGATCACATTAAAGTCTTTTGTATCTAAAGTTGTCATGATGAAATAAAAAAAGGTTATTAATGATTTTAAAAAAAATGGAAGAAGGATACTGAAACGAAGAAATGTTCTTATAAGGAGAGGATATGTAAAAAGAGGAGGCTGGCTGAAAGTTCAGCCTGTAGATGAAGGAGGTGGGCTTTCAAAAAAAAAAAAGCCTGTCGCATGCAGCCTCCACGGGCAATGAGGTCTCTTTGTCAGGAGCAGGAAATGAGGTTTCTGTTGTGATTAAAAGGAAGGTTTCTATGGCAATGCAGAGAGCCGTGTCCACAGAGATTTTTTTGGGAGGAGGGGTGGTGGGCTGAGGGAGAGTTGAATTTCAAAGAAAGCAGCTTCCTCCATCTCATCTCCCACCACCACCACCCAACTGCTACAGAACCCTTTTATATCGGATCATCTGTTTTCATAGCCACGCAGCTGCGACTGCAGCAAGTATGATCCCAAGCCAGGCAAGTCATAAACCAGTGGCAGTTTCACTTCCTGAATAAACACTGCTGTCAAAGTGTACCTGGAAATAACCTTTAATTAACAACAGTCATCTCAGTAAATAAAACCTTCTGACCCAAATATGTCTTTCATCCAGTTATTCCTCCCCTCGTATCCATTTACAGGTGATATAAAAAACGGATGATGGCATCGAGGTGACCTTTATAAGACAAAAATAACACCAAGCTTTGTTAATTGTTTCAGAGAAGTGCCAGTGAAACATGTTACTTTAAATAATCCCCTTCCTCTTGTGTTTTTATATATAGGAAGCAGTTCTCTGCAGTGTATGTCGTCTTTGCTCTAGGTTATTTGGAAAAAGTTACATTTCCTGTCATTTAAAGAGATTTTTCTCTTTAAAAAAAGCTGTGGAATAAATAAACCACTCTGACTGCTTATAGTATGGTAGTGTTCCTGGCGAATGTCAACAAAGAGCTAACTCAAAGGCATGTTAGTCAGACAGAGATCACACTCTACTTTGATGCAAATATGTCTGCCAAAGATGGTCTTACATCAGGAAAATGTTGGGATTATCTAAATGCGGGAGCATTGTTGAGACCACAAAACATGTTTTTGCTTTGTGAAGCTGCATTCCAGATGTATTTAAGCCCAGAGGAGTTGACATCCACCTCCAGACAGAGACCAAGTCTGTTTCTGAACAGGAAGTTTCCTTTTTAAAGGCCCACAAAGGTATCCATTCATTATACCTTCACTCTGTCAGCTACTAGTGAATACAATGCAAATCAAACACTCACATAATCTGCATAAAAGTTCTCTATCTCTGTTTAAAATTAAATCAGATTACATTTTTTTTAAATCCTTCTGTATTAACAACATTTGTCTGTTCTGTAGAAGTAACACATTTATAAGGTGGGGAAATTTCAGCACATTTCTAAGCTGCTTTCGAATTTAACAGTTCACATTCGTTTACAAAGGTTTTTAGGAAATATGTTTAAAACATATGACTTTGAACAAGGCCACAATACTTTTCCATACAGATATGAGGCAGGATTCTTCTCATCTACACCTTTCCAGTCTTCAAATCTTTTAAATGACTCAGATCAAGACTATGAAGGCCAATCCAAAACATTTATTACATTCAAGGCACTTTGTAACTAATATTGGTGGTTTTCTTAGGGAGAGACTATATCTGAGACCCACCTTTGTCTAAGCTTTAACCTCCCAGATTATGTCTTTATACTTTTGATCAATTTCCCACATTACAGCATAAAGTTTGTGCTTACACATCACACTTTCAAAGCACTAACGAACATGCCAAGACATGAAATGATATGAGAGTAGTTTGGAAATCATTACATTTTGCTGATCATCTCATATGTATAATTTTGTGAATTTACAACACAATAATTTTTCATCTTTTAAAACTTTTAAATATACAATTCCTTTACATCCACAATATAACTTTGCATCACCTTGACCTCAATTCAATTCAGTTTATTCATATAGCTCCAATTCACAACAAAGGTCATCTCAAGGCACTGTACAGTTCACCAGACCATACAGTCAAATTAATTCCTCAATTGAAGTGTTACTCTAACACCTGGGCCTGCACAGAAAATCCCCCACCACTGAATGCCATCTGTAGATATCTTCAAGTATCTACAGATGGCACCAGTATCCTGTGTAACTTCAAAAATGGCTTAGAATAAGATTTTTTGAGAGCTGAAAACAACTCTTTAAATCTGGTACAAGAAGCACAAATACAAACTCTGACTGGTACACTTCAAAAAATCTCAAAGATGGTAGGAAGAATAATTGGTGATGAGTTATATTTAGGAGAAATTGTCTTTGTGAACTACTCTCCATCTCTGAAAAGGTGTAGATGTCTCCAAAACCAGACTAGAAAAAAACAGTTGGGTTATGCTATATTAACCTTTGTATTGATCCTAATTAATATCTGAAATTTACTATAGTTATTTTTGCAATTTCCGTAAATGCCCTCTACCCAAGTCTTGCATGTTAAATTTTAGATCTGTTTGTTGTACTATTTAAAAGAAACCACCAGGTGGAGCCAAACTGCGTAGGTACATTACACTATTGACTTTTAAATCTGCTTCTTAATGTTGATAGTTATAACATCAGCCTGCTGCTGCCAAATAATAATAATAATAATAATAATAATTTAAGAAACAGCAATATGAAACATATATATATATAACTTATATATATATAATATAAGCAGCAACAACGTTAACAACATTAAAATATATACATACTGGTTGTTACAATAATAACAACAATGTTGCTGCTAATACATGAATATATGTTACATGGCTGCTGGCTATTGCAATATGCTGGTTAATAATAACAAACCAATAATAATACATATAATATATATATATATATAATAATATAACATATATATATATATATATATATATAATATATTAGCCTACAAGGGCGGGCAATATATATATATATATATACCCTTGTAACAACTGCTAACATATACACTGTTCCATAGTGTGTAGTTTTATGTTGATTTAAAAAATATATTTTGCAGTTTTCCTTATAGTGCTAATCTCTTTTTGTTTAATTACTAGTTGATCCATCTTTTGTTCTGTCAGGGTCGTGGTGGGGCCAGTACCTCTATCAGTCTATGGGCGAGAGGCGAGGTACACCCCAGATAGGCCGCCAGTGTCGCAGGTAAATTACTAGTCCTATTTTAAAACAGGTACAGAAAAATACTGATCATCTCTTGAGAAAAAAAAATGTTAAAGGATACTTTAGCAGCTTTTTGAAAACTGTAACAATGAAAGGCTTGTTTAAAAATGACTTTTTTTTCCTTTTTTTACATTTAACTACAAAAGTTCTAGATTTTACAAAAACAGTTGTTAGAATAAAAAAATCAATAATGCTGTCAGTTAATGTTTTTTGTTATATTTGCTCTTTTCATAGAAGGAAAAGTCCTAGCAGAAAAAGGGGTATATTGAAGATTGCACAAGCAAATTAAGACTGTGTACCTAACACTAATCCTAACAATTACTAATAACATGGGAGTTTATAATTTTACAATGGTTTTCTGATATTTCAGTATTATTTCTTAATATTTATAATATGCATGACTAATAATGCTTGCACAGTGCTGTTTCTTGGAAAATGCCTATCGAGTAATTTAATAAAAGCAGAGGCAACAAAGAAAACTGTAGTGTGAACATGTTGGTTTATTATAACATATAAATGCTGATTCCACATGAGGTCATCCTCGTAGATGTTTGCCACTAAATCTGGAGTTCATCTGCTCCTTGTGGGGGTTGAGCTCTCTCTTTTCTGTATCAAGGAATCTTATAAGGAAAATAATAATAGAAATAATAAGATTTCAGAAAAAAGAACATCATCATATAAATCATCCAAAGCCTTTCAGGCTAAATGTGGGGCTGCAGTGGCCTTACATGCTTTATTATTTTCCTGCGTAGGCACTCTCGTGAAAGGGGACATTCGTCCTCAGAGCTGACAGGAGGCTCTTCTGCATCGTGCTCCAAACTGAAGAGCAAAACAAATGAAACCATCAACAACATGTGTTTTTATTCTCAGATTTAACTCGACAAACTGAAAGGCTGACCTGCTGACAGATGGCAGAGTAGTGAAGTCTTGTTCGAGGAGCTCTGCATTGCGATCTTGAAGGCTTTTGGTCAGGTCTGTTTGATTGGAGTCCTTCTCCTAAGCCGACACAGAGAAAGCCATCTTTCCAGGGTTGACATATGGAAAGAAACCATTCTTTATATAATAAACAAATACATCTACTGGTACAACCTTTGGGGTTGGAAGGAAAGCTCCTGCAGAGTGAGCTCATTTATCTTCTCATTTATAAGACTCAGGCAGATGATGGTGTGATTCTCTGTGATCTCAGAGGAGCAGCCAGGCTTCTCCTCCACTGCTGATTGGTCACAGCACATTTCAGAGAAGATGCTGTCCACCCCTGAGAGATAAAAAGGCATTTAATATCAAAATGATATTAATCTAATTGAATGTACACATGCAGCATGTGTACCCAAATAAAAATAAATAAATAAAATAAAATGTTTGTTCTGCTTTGATATGCATTTTGATTCACCTAATACATAAAGATCTATCATAAAGCCTTCTAAATTTCATGGATCATTCCTTGTATGCAGTCCTTTAAGTGGAGAAAAATAGGCACTGGTACTCCTCTTGATGCCATACAAATATGGCCCAGAAAAATGGGTAATATTTCACAGATCTATTTATGGATCAATAGATCCGTAGTGTTATTGCACAGAAATTAAGAGGAAAAA
>JAGKQL010001003.1:0-17182 GCA_018398635.1 Cyprinodon brontotheroides
TGAGTACAGTAACGAAGTATTTGTACTTCATTACTTCCCATCTCGGCTTTATCTGCTTGGCAGATAACCATCTATCACCATATGTATAATTTTTGCATTGGGAAAATGATATAGACAATTACTTTAAATATCATTTTACAATTTATAAATACATTAACTGATCTGTCAAAAGTACGGAAGATTAGGGCCACTGAAATTAAAAAGTTAACTGATTAAAAAAAAAATGTAAGTTTAGTATGGGGAAAAAAGTCAGAATTCTGAGAAAAAAGTCAGAATTCTGACATTAAAGTCAGAATTCTGACTTTTTCCCATACTATACTGAAATAAAATAAAAAAAATCAGTTAACTTTTTTTTTCATTGGCCCTAATCTTCCGTACTGTTGCCTTGATGTAAATGACCAAATAAAACCTACTATTACTACTATGCTGCTCATTTATTCAGATGATGTTTATCAATATGCAAAAAAATGCAGAAAAAAAATCCTACAGAACTTCACAAAATGTCAAACATTGGTAGAATTTAATAAAAAAAAAAGTGATCCAACTTGAGAAGTTGAAGCATTTCTGAACAACATCCTAACCTCGCCATGTTTGGCTGCATATCAATCCCAGAAGACGCCTGTGCAGGTGAACAGGTAGGTTTTTGCACAGGTAGGGTTTTGCACAGGTAGGTTTTTGCACAGGTAGGTTTTTGCACAGGTAGGGTTTGCCAGTCTTGCCTTGTGTCCCTAATGCTTGTTGTGGGGCTCACAGTGGTCTCACCCTGAGCTTCATTTGCAATAAATTCACCAAAGTTGGTCAGCTCACTGTGTAATTATTGGATGCTTCTTCTCATTAATCAGAACATTTTCAAGTCTGTATTAGACTGCATCAAAAAACCTTACAACACTAATTAGAAGTATGAATCACCCTACTCTGATGCCTGAGATGACATAAAACAACGTATATGACAGCAAAGATCCATCAACCCACCTGCATGCTCTCTACCAACAGGAAGATAATAACGGGTTAGCGTGCTAGTTAGAGGTTAGCAAGCTAACCTTACCGTTTGCTGCTTGACCATTTATTGATGACCTCAACATAGCAACCAAATCAATGGCAGCTTTGCGCAATTAGCCCATGGCTACAAGCCTTATGTACTTGGACATCGGCCACCTGATTGGTGCAATGTTTGATTGTACTGTCCCTGTCAAATAAACGAATAAATAAATAAAATAAATAAAAATTCCTCCTGAGAAATATAAAAAAGGTGAGATCAAAGAAAGATAAAAAAAATAATTCACAAAGAAAAGTAAACCACCCAATAAACCAATAGTCTAGCTCTTTACTATCTGCCATGTGTTCCAACTGGGACGTTTAATTTATTTGGTTGACAGTGGAAAAGCACACAAACAAAGATTAAACAAATAAACCGTGAAAAGAACTACAAACATTGAAACACATCAGTTAGCATCAGTTAGCATGATCACTGAAGCGCCGCAGTAGCTAACGCTAGCATGTAGCAGTCCAGATTTTTCTCTCACTATATGGTAAACCACAATTTATTCAGCTATGTGAAATTAGAACTACAAAATGAACAGATGCATCATGGGTGATGTGGTACTAAAGAAACGGATGGACTTTTAACAGTAAAACTAGTCCCAATTTAATAAAAAATGAATATCATATACGCTAAAAAACAAAAACCTTTATTTTCTTTTATAAAACTAAATATTGTGAGTCAGCCAGGAGTTCTGAAGACTGCTGGAAAAATAAAGGCCTTAAGCATCAACATCTCTGATTCTTAGCCACAGAAAACTAAAAAAAAAGAAAAGGTGAGGGTTTCCTTTTTACTGGTATTTAGTTGCTATTTAGTGGAGCTGAAAAGTAAGAAATTAAAATAGGGTTCAGATGAATCAGTTCCAAAAACAAAAGGTTGTAAAGAACTTTGAACTAAAATCATTTTAGATTTAAACCTTTAAAACTTTCCAGGTTATTTTAAAAACATTTTTATATCAGGATGTTTCCTTATTTTAAACATATTTCCAGTCTTTATTAGTTCTTACAGTAATTCTTTCTCAGGTTCTGCTGTTGGATCAGTGGAATCACTGACAGGATCTATTGGCTGATTTATGTTTATTTATTTCAGATTAAATCAGAATAAAAACCTTTCAACTCGTTTCTGTTGGTTTATTTTCGTGTCCTTGATCCTCGCCCGCTGATTTGTCCGTTCCTGGCTGTGGTCCTGCCCCCTGCGCTTTGATTGGTCTACTGAGTTCCATGCCCTCCCTCTGCGCCTCCTGATTGGCTCGTGCGGCTCTCGGTGTTTCCACGCTGCGGCTCCAGCAGAGTCACCTTGCTTCAGCCGCTGCTGCACCGGGGATCAAGCAGGGAACCGTCCGGCCCAGAGGCACACAGGCAGGCACTGGGAGCGGGAATCTGAGCGGGACTCTGCGGCCACCGACCGAAGCGGGTCGACATGGCGGACACTAAGCCGAAGACCTCACCGAAGGCCATCAAGTTCCTGTTCGGAGGTCTGGCCGGGTAGGTGCTGCTGCTAGCCGCGGTGCTAACAGCTAATGTCAGGGGTCAGCGGGGAGCAGGAGGCCCGGAGCCGGCTGGGCCGTCAGGGTCAAACGGTGAACGGAACCAGGGGGGCTGCCAGGGTCAGATTAGAGCTAATTCTGGATTATTACCACGATAGAGTCCCAATCTGAGAGGAACCGAGCTAATCCGGAGCTGCTAGCGGCTAATGCTAGCTGTCAGGAGGTGTTGTGGTTCAGTTTGTCCCCAGATTATCTGCCTCTCCTCTGATTGATCACCTGGGACCAGATTCAGAGTCTCTGACTGGATCAGAACCATCTGGATCAGAACCACCTGGATCAGAACCACCTGGGTCAGAACCAGGGTTCTGTTTCAGACTGATACCTCCTGAGGTCCAGCTCTGGTTCTAACCCTCCATCAGAACCCAGTTTGGACCCCAGACTGGATCAGAACTGGTTTATGAAGCCCAGCAGAAGGTTACTGGACCTGGTGGAACCGGTCCCCGGACCTTTAGAACCCTGCAGGCATTCAGAACCCGTGGTTCTGGTTCTGTCCTGGTTCTACGGTTCATCAGCCACCATGGTTCTGTTCGGTGAAGCAACCAGAACCGTTGGACGGGTCAGAGGAGAACCAGTAGGACCTTCTGGCTGCAGGTCCATTTGGGATGTTCCTTTAGAACCCAGTAGAACTTCTCTGTCCTTCTGCTAACAGAACCAGAACCAAGCAGACCTCAGGTTGTGGTTTTGTAGCAGAGGTTCTACTAGAACTCTGCGGTCCGACTTGTCTGAGGACGGGAGGAGCTCCTCTGGAATGAGACAGAAATAACCCGGACCTGAAGGAGGAGCCGGAGGAACCGGAACCTCTGGAATCTGTAGAGGCAGCCTGTGGAGGTCAGTGGGCCCGGTTCTGAAGGTGAAATGGATCAGAACCAGCCTCCCATCGAGCTCCAACGTTTTCTAGAAGATTCCTCTGGAAGCAGAAGTTCTGATGGAGGCCAGAAACCAGCAGAACCTCTTCAGAACCGCTTCCACCCCAGACCACTGGGTTTCTCTGACTGATGATGGCGGTACCGGTTCTATGAACAGTCAGAACCAAACCTTCATCCCTGCAGTCCATCAGAACATCTTCAGGACGGGTCCATCTGGACCTGGACCTGTCCTGGGTCTGTAGGTCCAGATGGCCCGTTAGAACCTGGTTCTGCTGGGCGGGTCCCGGGTCTTCATGTTCAGAACTGTCCACCGCATGGTACCGGGCCCTCCGTCCTGACCCGAGTCCTTGGAACCAGCTCAGGTCCAATGGTTCTGGTCCCTGCAGAACCTCCTGATTGGGCCAGAAGTTCCCCATCACTGAACCTTTGATCTGCGTTTTGTGTTTCTTTTAAAATGTCTACTGGTTTCCATGGCAACCAGAGGGTTCTGCTCGTCAGTTCTGGTGGAAGCGGGCTGGGTTCACCTCCCAGAGTTCAGCTGGGTCAGAACCAGGTTTATGTGGTTCTGTTCTGATGAAGATCTGGACTCTGACCTCCCTGCTGAGCTCAGCGTCTTATCTTATCAGGGCTGTTACCATAGCAACCATCTGACAGCTGCACACATGGATCTGGATCTGATCCAGGACCTGGACTGGTTCTGGTCCTGCAGCAGAGAGATCCTCATAAATCACAGACTCTCCTTGGTTCTGGGGGTCTGGAGCGGTCCGGTTCCTGGGCTTTTGGTCCCAGGCTGCTGTTTGTGTAGGTTCTGGATGAGGCGGACCCGGTCCACGGTGCGGTTCTGGTTCTGCTGCAGTAACGGGTCGCTCTGTCCTCCTCAGCATGGGAGCCACGGTGTTCGTCCAGCCTCTGGACCTGGTGAAGAACCGCATGCAGCTCAGCGGTCAGGGAACCAAGGCCCGCGAGTACAAGACCAGCTTCCACGCCCTGTTCTCCATCCTGAAGAACGAAGGAGTGGGAGGCATCTACACCGGGTAGGTCCGCTAACACCACCCCCCAGCTGCTGGCCCGGTTCTGGTTCTGATTCTGCTCCCTCTGCCCAGCCTGTCTGCAGGTCTGCTACGTCAGGCCACCTACACCACCACCCGCCTGGGCATCTACACCATCCTGTTTGAGAAGATGACCAGCGCCGATGGACGCCCTCCCAACTTCCTGCTCAAGGTTTGTCCTAACAGAACCCTTCAGAACCCAGCAGGCCCGGTTCTACAGAGCTACCGTGTTCTACAGAGCTAACACGTTCTATAGAGCTACCGTGTTCTATGGAGCTAACACGTTCTATGGAGCTAACACGTTCTACAGAGCTACCGTGTTCTACAGAGCTAACGTGTTCTATGGCGCTAACGTGTTCTATAGAGCTAACTCATTCTACACAACTAACATGTTCTATGGAGCTAACATGTTCTACAGAGCTACCGTGTTCTACAGAGCTAACACCTTCTACAGAGCTACCGTGTTCTACAGAGCTACCGTGTTCTACAGAGCTACCGTGTTCTACAGAGCTACCGTGTTCTACAGAGCTACCGTGTTCTATAGAGCTAACATGTTCTATAGAGCTAACACGTTCTTCAGAGCTAACACGTTCTATAGAGCTAACACGTTCTTCAGAGCTAACACGTTCTATAGAGCTAACACGCGTTCTATAGAGCTAACACGTTCTATAGAGCTAACACGTTCTATAGAGCTAACACGTTCTATAGAGCTAACACGTTCTTCAGAGCTAACATGTTCTATAGAGCTAACACGTTCTACGGAGCTAACGCGTTCTATAGAGCTAACACATTTTATAGAGCTAACACCTTCTACAGAGCTACCGTGTTCTACAGAGCTACCGTGTTCTACAGAGCTAACATGTTCTATAGAGCTAACATGTTCTACAGAGCTAACATGTTCTATAGAGCTAACATGTTCTATAGAGCTAACATGTTCTATAGAGCTAACATGTTCTATAGAGCTAACATGTTCTATAGAGCTACCAGCTAAAATGTTCTATAGCTAAGCTAACGTGTTCTATAGAGCTAACGTGTTCTATAGAGCTAACGTGTTCTATAGAGCTAACGTGTTCTATAGAGCTAACATGTTCTATAGAGAGCTAACGTGTTCTATAGAGCTAACATGTTCTATAGAGCTAAAATGTTCTATAGAGCTAACATGTTCTATAGAGCTAACATGTTCTACAGAGCTAAAATGTTCTACAGAGCTAACATGTTCTACAGAGCTAAAATGTTCTATAGAGCTAGAAACGTGTTCTATAGCTAACATGTTCTACAGAGCTAACATGTTCTCTATAGCTAACATGTTCTATAGAGCTAACGTGTTCTATAGAGCTAACATGTTCTACAGAGCTAACATGTTCTACAGAGCTAAAATGTTCTATAGAGCTAAAATGTTCTATAGAGCTAAAATGTTCTATAGAGCTAACGTGTTCTATAGAGCTAACGTGTTCTATAGAGCTAACATGTTCTACAGAGCTAACATGTTCTACAGAGCTAAAAATGTTCTATAGAGCTAGCTACATGTTCTATAAAATGTTCTATAGAGCTAACGTGTTCTATAGAGCTCTAACATGTTCTAACATGTTCTACAGAGCTAAAATGTTCTATAGAGCTATAGAGCTAACGTGTTCTATAGAGCTAACGTGTTCTATAGAGCTAACATGTTCTACAGAGCTAACATGTTCTAAGAGCTAACATGTTCTATAGAGCTAACGTGTTCTACATGTTCTAGAGCTAACATGTTCTACAGAGCTAAAATGTTCTATAGAGCTAACGTGTTCTATAGAGCTAACGTGTTCTATAGAGCTAACATGTTCTACAGAGCTAACATGTTCTACAGAGCTAACATGTTCTATAGAGCTAACGTGTTCCCCCTGCAGACCCGGTTCTGTTGATCTAACCTGCTGCTCCCTCTACAGGCGCTGATTGGAATGACAGCCGGCGCCACTGGAGCCTTCGTAGGAACGCCAGCAGGATGGACGGTGAGACCAGCCTCTGATTGGCCGTTTTCCTCCCCTCTGATTGGCTGTTTTCCTCTCTGATTGGCCTTGTTCTCCCCTCTGATTGGCTGTTTTCCTCCCCTCTGATTGGCCATCGTCCTCCCCTCTGATTGGCCGCTGTCCTCCCCTCTGATTGGCCGCTTTCCTCCCCTGATTGACCTTAGTCCTCCTCTGATTGGCCATCCTCCTCCTCTCTGACTGGCCGTTTTCCTCCTCTCTGACTGGCCGTTTTCCTCCTCTCTGACTGGCCGTTTTCCTCCTCTCTGATTGGCCGTTTTCCTCCCCTCTGATTGGCCGCCCTGCTCCACCCTCTGACCTCAGGTCTGTGTGTTTTTTCCAGCCTTCCTGCGGACCAGAGGAGAGGATACACCAACGTGTTCAACGCTCTGGCCCGCATCACCAGGGAGGAGGGGCTGACCACGCTGTGGAGGGTTGGTGTCACAGAACCAGAACCATTCTGGGCCGGGCTTTGTTAGAGCAGAACCTGACCTGTGTGTGTGTTTCAGGGGTGTGTGCCCACCATGGCGCGGGCTGTGGTGGTGAACGCCGCTCAGCTGGCCTCCTACTCTCAGTCCAAACAGGCTCTGCTGGACTCAGGTAGGGTTCTATCAGAACCGGACCTCCTCTAGCCCTGACCGGACCCTAACCGGGCCGGCCTCCATGTGTTCTGCTTCCAGGGTACTTTGGTGACGACATCCTGTGTCACTTCTGTGCCAGCATGATCAGCGGCCTGGTTACCACGGCAGCATCCATGCCTGTAGACATTGTGAAGACGAGGTGAGGCCACGGATCAGAACCGTCCGGTTCTGTTTGGGTCAGCGTGTGGTTCTGTCTGGGACTGTAGAAGCTGATCCAGAACCATTCTCCTGTTCTCCTGTTTCAGGATCCAGAACATGAGGATGATCGACGGGAAACCCGAGTATAAGAACGGCCTGGTGAGTCTGCAGCTTCAGAACCAACCGGATCAGAACCCCGAAGGACCGGTTCTGTCAGAACCTCCTGCATCCAATTTATCCTGGTCTATAGCTGCTGCCTCCGCTACTTCTGTTAGGAGATCGAGGAAGGGTGGGAGGAGGCTTAGGAAGGGTTTATTAGGAGACGAGGAAGGGTGGGAGGAGGCGAGGAAGGGTTTATTAGGAGACGAGGAAGGGTGGGAGGAGATGAGGAAGGGTTCATTAGGAGATTAGGAAGGGTTCATTAGGAGAGTTAGGAAGGGTGGGAGGAGACAAGGAAGGGTTCATTAGGAGATGAGGAAGGGTGGGGAGTGAGACAAGGAAGGGTTCATTAGGAGATGAGGGAAGGTGGAGGAGAGACAAGGAAGGGTTCATTAGGAGACGAGGAAGGGTGGGAGGAGACGAGGAAGGGTTCATTAGGAGATTAGGAAGGGTGGGAGGAGACGAGGAAGGGTTCATTAGGAGACGAGGAAGGGTGGGAGGAGACGAGGAAGGGTTCATTAGGAGATTAGGAAGGGTGGGAGGAGACAAGGAAGGGTTCATTAGGAGACGAGGAAGGGTGGGAGGAGACGAGGAAGGGTGGGGAGGAGACTCCAGGAAGGGTGTGGGAGGAGACGAGGAAGGGTGGGAACATTAGGAGACGAGGAAGGGTGGGAGGAGACGCAGGAAGGGTGGGAGGAGACGCAGGAAGGGTTCATTAGGAGACGAGGAAGGGTTCATTAGGAGACGAGGAAGGTGCCCTCATTAGGAGACGAGGAGGGTTCATTAGGAGACGAGGAAGGGTCTCATTAGGAGACGAGGAAGGGTGGGAGGAGATGAGGAAGGCTTTAATTATTGTTAGCTAGTTTAGGTTTATAATACTACATACCCGGGCCTATTTACTCCTCCCACTGGGAGGAGGCCCAGGGAGAGGAGGCCCAGGACACCCTGGAGGGACTATGTTCCTCTGCTGGCCTGGGAGCACCTTGGGATCCCCCAGATAGACAGATCAGATCAGAGCGCTGCAGCTGCTGTAGTCAGCAGCCTGCTGTGCTGCCACCTGCTGGTGTAAAGCGGTACCAGAGAAACTGGACCTGATGGGATAAAACAAACACAGAACTAAACATCACAGCTTCTAGAAGCTTCCATTCTATATAAAGTCTAGTTTTCATGTTCTATAAAGAAGATGTTTAGTTTATTGCTTATTTAATGACTGAAGCACAAAGCAAGCAGCTGCTCTGATCTCAGAGTCTTCCTCACTGATTCATGAAGCAACAGCTGAGCTGAGAGCTGCTCCTCCCACTGCTATCAGTGTTTTATTTTGAAGTCAGAGGACATGGATCCCAGGCAGTGACCCAGCAGGTCCAGCAGGGGGCAGCAGCCCCATGCAGACAGGAAGGCGTGCTTCTGAGGCGCTCTCTCTCTCTGTGCTCTGCAGGACGTGTTGATGCGGGTGGTGGGCAGGGAGGGCTTCTTCTCGCTGTGGAAGGGCTTCACGCCGTACTACGCCCGCCTGGGGCCGCACACCGTGCTCACCTTCATTCATTAGAAACCAGAGAGAAGAACGTTCCTCAGACTGCTGGATCCCTGGATAGATGAGCTCCTCATCAGGATCAGCTCCATGGATTCAATCAGTATTAGTTACAGATATTATTCATACAAGTTCCGGAGGGAGCGCAGCGACATGGAGCGGTCCAGAGAGCGGGAGGACAGGAGGAGAGACGACTGGGCGGACAGGTCCGGATCACGGTTCTACTGGGACTGGAACCGGTCCATTCTGGTTCTGTTTGGAGCTTCTAGGTTCAGCAGATCTAGAGACGTCTGGATCCGTCTGGCTTCTACTGTAGAATCTCTGCCTGGTTCTGGTCAGACGGGCCGCTGAGAGACGACGTAGAACTAGATAGAATAGATCCTCCCATTGATCTAGAATTCTCTTCAGAACCAGAAAGATTTTTTCAGATGGAAACCAGAACAGAACCGGATCCATCCCAGGCAGAACCAAATGTTTTGGTTCTGCCTGGAATGGATCTGGTTCCTGTCTGGGTGGGAAGTTCTGATGGGGTTTGGTTCTGACCCACAGAACCCAGCTGTTCTGGTTCTGATGCCTCTACTGTAGCAAGGAAGTCCAGATGGATCAACCAGGTAGACCAGAACCTTTGAGGTCCGGTTGGACAGACGCAGTCCAGACGGGTCAGTCCAGAGTTCTGTCTCCTCTGAGATCCAGGTCCGTTTGGGACGCTTTGGATTGAGCCTTCAGAACCAATGAAGTGGATCCAAAGTGATCCGAACAGAACCAGGAAGCTGAGGCTGAAATGGACCAGGTACCGACCCGATCAACAGCTGTCCATTGGTTCTGGTCCGGGATCATCTTAACCCTCATAGCATGTAGAGGGTTCTGGAATCTGTGGCCCATAAAGAACCGGTTCTAATAATCCCATATGGTTCTGTTCCCCATGGTTCTGCTGAGACCCAGGAGGACCAGAACCCTCAGAGCTCTGTGGTCATAGATGGTTCTGGTGGGTCAGGAAGGAGACGAACCGGATCAGAACCTGGTTCTAAACAGTTTGTTGATCTCTGGATCAGACGAGCGGGTCGGTTTGGACAGACCCGGTGGTTCTGGTTCTGAGCAGTGCTCTGTGTTTCAGGGACTGGGAGCGCGGCAGAGAGAGGAGGCGGGACTACGATCGGGGGCGGAGGGAGCGCTTCTCGCCGCCGCGCCACATCAGCCCGCAGCACAAGCGCCTGAGGAGGGACTGGTGAGGTTCTGACCCGTTCTTAGCTCCGCCCACAGGAAGCAGAACCCTAACTCTCTGCTCTCTTTAGGGACGAGCAGCGGCCCGACCCGTACCGCTACGAGCCGCCTTACCCGGGGGGCGGGGCTCCCTTCCAGGGGGCGGGGCCTCAGGCCTGGCATCCTGACTTCCACCTGCACCCGCATCCTGGACTGCACCCTCTGCAGGGCAGGTGAGGCACCGCACCCTGCGGTAGAATCTGTTCATGGTACCTGTTCTGCTCATGGTACCGATTGGTACCGGTTCTGCTCATGGTACCGGTTCTGCTCATGTTGTGTTCAGGTTGGGGATGATGGATCCAGACCTGCCTCCCCCCGGCCCCCCCACCATGAGGAGCTTCAAGGTGAGTCTCCAGATCTCTGCAGCGGTCCGGTCTGGTTCTGCCGGGTAGACCAGAACTAACGGGTTCTGTTGGACCTGCAGGAGTTCCTGCTGAACATGGAGGACAGCGTGGACGAGACGGAGGCCGTCAAACGCTACAACCAGTACAAGCTGGACTTCCGGCGCCAGCAGCTGCAGGACTTCTTCCTCCAGCACAAGGAGCACGAGTGGTTCCGGTCCAAATACCACCCCGATGACATCACTGCCCGGAAGGCGGAGTCTCTGAAGGCCCTGAAGACCCGGCTGGACGTCTTCCTCTTCCTGCTGGACAACAGCTGGCTGGACGGCGTCTCTCTGGACATGCAGCACGAGGCGGCCATCATCAAGCTGCTGGATGCCGGTGAGCAGAGGCAGCAGGGCAGGAGGATTCTGGGTAACGTAGTCCTGACGCGCTCTCTGCTTCTATGCAGCTGTCATAAAGATGGAGGGAGGGACGGACCTGGACCTGCAGGTCCTGGAGGCTCCAGCAGGGGGCAGCGTGGAAGCAGGCGGAGGAGAGAAGAGCCAGACGGAGCCGACTGACGGAACCACGGCCGCTCAGAGCGGGTCGGAACCGGCTGTGGGTCAGAACCAGGAGACGGGGAGCGCTGAGAGGATGAAAGAGGCTGAGAAGGTCAGAACCAGAACCTGCTGGTCCTCCTAGAAGCTGAAGCTTCTTCCAATGACGCAACATTCATCTAATGGAAAGATCAACATCTGGAGCTGATCACTGATAGGAACATCAGGTTGATTCCAGGTCAGGAGAACAAGACCTGACCTGATCTGATGATACAGGAAATGACATCAGCCTGCTTCTAAGAGCTGATATAAACTATGCTTTAATCCGTTCTGTTAAACATTGCTGGATTAATGTTGATTATTGTTCTCTGCTTGAGGAAAATAACTCATCATGACCCTCCATCAAGTCCTAAGCCTATAGCAGCAGTAGAACTATAGAGATAGAAACGAAGCAGAATGATGAAAAGAGGTCCCTATGTCCTCCATCAGTCTACACCTATAGCAGCGTAACTATGGCGATAGAATGAAGCAGAATGATGATGAAAAAGGGTCCCTATGTCCTCCCATCAGTCTAAGCCTATGCTGCAGCGTAACTATGGCGATAGAATGAAGCAGAATGCTGAAATGAAAAGGGGTCCCCTATGTCCTCCATCAGTCTAAGCCTATGGCTTGCAGCCGTAATCTATGGCTTATTATAGAATGAAGCAGGAATGATGAAAAGGGGTCCCTATGTCCTCCAGCAGTCTAAGCATATTCTGCAGCTTAACTATGGCTGAAGATATAATGAAGCAGAATGATGAAAAAGGGGTCCCTATGTCCTCCAGCAGTCTGCCTATAAGGCAGCGTAACTATGGCTATGAGAATGAAGCAGAATGATGAAAAGAGGTCCCTATGTCCTCCAGCAGTCTAAGCATATAGCAGCGTAACTATGGCGATAGAATGAAGCAGAATGATGAAAAAGGGGTCCCTTATGTCCTCCATCAGTCTACGCCTATAGCAGCGTAACTATGGCGAATAGAATGAAGCAGGAATGATGAAAAGGGGTCCCTATGTCCCTCCAAGTCAGTCTAAGCCTATAAGCAGCGTAAACTATGGCTATAGAATGAAGCAGATGATTGCAAAAAGGGGTCCCCTATGTCCTCCAGCAGTCTAAGCCTATAACAAGCAGCGTAAGAAAATGGCATAGAATGAAGCAGAATGATGATAAAAAGGGTCCCCTATGTCCTCATCAGTCTAAGCCTATAGTCACAGTAATTCATGGCTATAGAATGAAGCAGGAATGAAGAAAAAAGGTCTCCCTATCATCCTCCAGCAGTCTAAGCCTATAGCAGCAGCGTAACTTATGGCGATAGCTCAGGGATAACCTGAGCCACTCTAACTAGAAGCTTTATCAGAAAGGAAAGTTTGTTTTGTCTCTCAGCATGTAGAATAGAATAATAGAACAGAACTTTATTGATCTCAGAGTGGAGATTAGTGCTACTTGGAGTCAAGTGGCTGGTAGGGTCGGTGTTTGACAGGTGATATTCTGTGGATGAAGACCAGCCTTCATCTGTTCAGAGGCTTTTTGTTTCTGGGGCTTCATGCTAAACGTTTTCAGGTGTTACTGTAGCGCTCGCTCATGAACAGATCCACGCCACGGTGGTACGCTGAGGAGATCCGCCTGATTGGAGCCGAGGGGAAGGTCTCTGCTGGGTAAAGGTTAAAGGTGACTTCCACCATCCCTGCTACCTCCTGACGTTTGTTACTGGATCATTAGGTCACAGAAAGCTGTCATTTAGAGATCAGACGTAACGTCTGCTCCTCCCTGTTCTTTACCCTGAAGTGTTACCGCCCTGAGTATCGTCTGACAGGCTGGGGTTTAACGAGGCGGTTATGAATGATTAATATTCTTTTATCTAAAGGTGACCTGCGGGTCAGAAGGACTTGACCATTCAGAGGGTGAACTGTAGTTCTACCCATCCTCAGTATCAGCCAGCTGGCAGGCAGTGAGCAGCAGCAGGATGTGGCCCAGTCAGTCCTGAACCTGATGCTTGAAGCTTCACCTTCATCTTCAGGAACCTGTTGGATCAGAACCTTAGTGGTTCTGACTCAGGCTGATTCCGACTCGGAACCTCCAACCTGATACCAGAACCAAAGAGAGCTTTAGGAGCTGGGTATAAATTCCAGTACCATGGAGAGCAGCCGTCAGTTTGAAGAGCAGAGTTTGGGTCAGAACATCAGTCTGGGTCCACTGGACCGGACCGCTTCGGGTCAGCCTGATGTCGATGTTCCTCTCTGTCAGAACCACGGAGGCAGCAGGAGTCCAGAAGAGGAGAAAGATGAGGAGGAGGAGGAGGAGGAGAAGAAGGACGAAGAGGAGGAGAAAACGGTGAAGAAGGTGAGTTTATGTCATCATCAGTGATGTCATTGATGGAGCAGGTGGTAACCCCGCCTCTTCCTCTCAGGGCAGGAAGAGGAAACGGAGCCTGTCGGCGGACAGCGGTGAGGGCAGCGTCTCCGACTCTGACTCCTCCCACTCTGACGGAGAGAAGGAGGAAGAGGAGGAGGAAGGAGATGAAGGTATGTAGCCCAGAGGGGGACAGCGGGCAGGTTCTGGTTCCGGTCCAGTTCAGGACGTCTTCCTGTTTGTTCCAGAGCTAAAGAAGGAAGCTCCGCCCAAGCCCCGCCCACTGCACCTCACCACCTCCCTGTTCATCAGAAGCCTCCCTCCAGACGTCTCCAAGGAGGAGATCACAGCGGTACGGACGGTCGAGGGTTCAAATCCCAGCAGGGATTGCTGACCCGGTTCTGCTGTAAGGAACCGGGTCCTTACAGCAGAACCGGGTCAGCGGGCAGAACCCGATGTGTATGGCGCCCCGCCGTGGTTCTGATGGACGCCAGACTAACCTGCTTCTGTCTGCAGTTGTGTCGCAGGTTCCCCGGCTTCCTGCGGGTGGCGCTGTCAGACCCTCAGCCAGAGAGAAGGTACTTCTGGTTCTGAACAAACCGGGTCTGGCAGCAGAACCAGTGTAACGGGTCTGGATGTGTTGCAGGTTCTTCAGGAGGTGCTGGGTGACGTTTGATCGCAGCGTGAACATCAAGGAGACCTGCTGGAACCTTCAGAACATCCGGGTAAACCTGCAGAACCCCCGCTCCATCAGAACCTTCAGAACGCGGCGCTAACGGCTGGTTCTGTTCCCCTCCCAGCTCAGGGACTGTGAGCTGGCGCCGGTGGTGAACCGGGACCTGAGCCGGCGGGTTCGGACCGTCAACGGGCTGACCCACCACAGGCCGGTGGTGAGGAACGACATCCGGCTGTCGGCGCGGCTCATACACAGCCTGGACCAGAGGGGGGAGCTGTGGAGCCAGCAGGTACCGACCCACCAGAACCGCCGCCTGGTTCAGACATTACCCAGAATGCCTCAGGAACGCTCTGTCTGCAGGCGGAGACCAACCCGGTTCTAAAGAACATCACAGACTACCTCATCGAGGAGGTCAGCGCCGAGGAGGAGGAGCTAATCGGAGCCTCGGGAGGAAACGCAGAGGAAAACCCCGCCTCCTCCGACGTTCCCGTGGAAACGGATGAGAAGCTGCTGAAGGTGGGTGCGCTGTCCTGCTCTGTCCTCGCCGTCTGAAGGTGGGTTCTGACGGCGCCGTGTGTCCAGGTCCTGGACCGCCTGCTGCTCTACCTGCGCCTCGTTCACTCCGTGGATTACTACAACTTCTGCGAGTATCCGGCCGAGGACGAGATGCCGCACCGCTGCGGCCTGATCCACGTACGAGGACCGCTGCCCGTGGCCAAGATCACGCCCACTGAGGGTGAGTCAGAGGACCAATCACAGCAGAGTAACGCCTGCAGAGGGTCAGACTGGGTAAAGCAGTGCCTCAGATGATGATGATGATGCTGATGGCGCTGTGCTCTGATTGGACAGTGAACGAACACCTGAAGATGTGTGAGGAGCGTCTGGCTCCTCTGTTCTCACCGTCTGAGACGCTCAGTGAAGAAGAAGCTGTTAGACTGGGGAAGAAGAACCCGGAACAAGAGGTACCTACACCTGTCTGTCTGTCTGTCTGCACCTGTCTGTCTGTCTACACCTGTCTGTCTCCCTCTGTCTCTCCTCCACCTGTTTCCCTCCCTACACCTGTCTGTCTGTCTACACTTGTCTCCCTCCCTCTCCTTCCACCTTCCTCCCTCTGTCTCCCACCCTCTGCCTCCCTCCCCGTCTCAGCCATCCCTCCGTCCTCTGTCTCCCTCCCTCTGTCTCCCTCCCTCTGCCTCCCTCCCTCTGCCTCCTTCTCCCTCCCTGCCTCCCTCCCTGTCTCCCTCCCTGTCTCAGCCATCCCTCAGTCCTCTGTCTCCCTCCCTCTGTCTCCACCTGTCTCAGCCATCCCTCCGTCCTCTGTCTCCCTCCCTCCCTGCCTCCCTCCCTGTCTCAGCAATCCCTCCGTCCTCTGTCTCCCCTTGTCTCCCTCCCCGTCTCAGCCATCCCTCCGTCCTCTGTCTCCAGGTGGAGAAGTTCCTGGCCTCCAACACCCAGGAGCTGAGCAAAGACAAGTGGCTGTGTCCTCTGAGTGGGAAGAAGTTCAAGGTGAGTGTCGGCGCTGCTGTTCCCTGCTGTCTGGTTACCATGGTAACGGCGCTCCTTGCTGTTTAGGCTCCAGAGTTTGTCCGTAAACACATCCTGAACAAACACGGCGAAAAGGTCACCGCCGTCAGACAGGAAGTGGAGTTTTTTAACAACTACCTGCTGGACGCCAAGAGACCCGCCCTCCCTGAGAACAAGCCCCTCCCACCACCGACACAAGGTAACGCTCACCTTCTACCTGCCCTGCTTCTGCAGACATTTAGTGTTCAGAGGTTTCCTGAAAGGCTAGGCTAGCATTAGCATTAGCATCTAAATGGACTCTAACTGCTCCATCCTCTCCTCCTTTCAGCTGCTCCTCCTGGGATGGCAGCGTTTCCTGGTCAGTCTCCACAGCAGCAAAGCCTTCTGGGATATCCTCCTGGAGTCAGGCCTCCGATGCCGGGTTTCCCAGGTAGGATGGATGATCAGCAATAGCTTCAGCATTCAGCTAGTTGCTTATCATCAGTCAATTCTCCTTTTCTCTAAACTAAACGCTGCTGCTAACGTCCATTTGATCATGTTTATCATTTTATCTACTAAACCTCTAAGAAAACATTTCCTGATATCTATGAAAGAGGCTCAATGAATAAAAGGCAGGAGGAGCAGAGGAGCAGAGCAGGAGGAGCAGAGCTCAGCCGGTCAGAGAGGAGCAGAGCTCAGCCGGTCAGAGAGGGAGCAGGAGGAGCAGAGCTCAGCCGGTCAGAGAGGAGCAGAGCCTCAGCCGGTCAGAGAGGAGCAGTGAGGAGCAGAGCTCAGCCGGTCAGAGAGGAGCAGGAGGAGCAGAGCTCAGCCGGTCAGAGAGGAGCAGGAGGAGCAGAGCTCAGCCGGTCAGAGAGGAGCAGGAGGAGCAGAGCTCAGCCGGTCAGAGAGGAGCAGGAGGAGCAGAGCTCAGCCGGTCAGAGAGGAGCAGGAGGAGCAGAGCTCAGCCGGTCAGAGAGGAGCAGGAGGAGCAGAGCTCAGCCGGTCAGAGAGGAGCAGGAGGAGCAGAGCTCAGCCGGTCAGAGAGGAGCAGGAGGAGCAGAGCTCAGCCGGTCAGAGAGGAGCAGGAGGAGCAGAGCTCAGCCGGTCTGAGGAGCAGGAGGAAGGAGCAAAGCCTCATTTCACTGCAGAGTAATCAGGGTTTCTGCAATAAAATTCATTAAATGTGATTATTGTGTCATTAAAACGCTTTATTAAAGATTAACACTTTCCTCAGATATATCAGATATTGCTGATTCCTCGTGTTTGCGTGGAACCGCTTCCTGTTCATCGTAAAGCCGAATGTTCGATTAAGAAGGCGGAAAAAATCCTAGAGAATTGTAAAATGCTAATTTTAACCAAAGTGGCTGAAAGCGAGGAAATGTGAGGCGGCTGCAGCCTGACGGCGCTAAAGATGATGGAAGGTTCTACTGGGATTCATTTAGAGATCAGGTTATTGGGATTAAAGGTTTAACTCTGAACATCAAAGACTCTGCAGGGGTTTAACTCTGAAC
>JAGKQL010001004.1:0-41058 GCA_018398635.1 Cyprinodon brontotheroides
GGAGTCAAAGTTACCAACATGCTGAATTAAAGGAGTTGAGGTGCCAGATGTTATCTTACCCTTTTCACAAACAATAGGGAGATCAAAATACTTCATGTAGCTTAAAGAACTTTAGATTAAATTTAACTTTAAACTTTGTCACAAATCATTGAATTATTTCCATAATTTCCAATCTTACCCAGTAAATGTGCCCTCCTTAGTGTTCGATACCCTCTTATCACTTCTGCACCTGCAGAAATCCAAACAAACTTCTCCTCAGCAGAGGGACTGTGGTGTCAGTGGGCTGCAGCACGTAAACAATCAGCCTTTTCTGTTGCTTCCACCAGACATGATATGTGTGGAAGAAGAATATAGGTTTTCCATCCGATTTCAAGAACGATGTTTCCAAGGCTAAGCAAAATCAAAGAACCAGAAACAAGAGTTTCAATGAGGTGAAGAAAACAAACCAGGGTCCAAGAAGCTGAACCATCAACAAACATCAACAAAGTTGGTTTTCCCAAACGCACATCGCACAAGTCAGGTTGAGGTGTTCAAACTTCATCCAGAAGCTCTGCAGTCGTTTTTTTAGGTTGTTTATTTATTCTGCTCAATTATCAACCCAAATTCCACATGACTGTTCCAGATGGAAAAAAAAACAGCATCTATATGGATCCTTATTAGTTTAGCTTTGCTGTTTTTCTCTTTGTTTTATCTTTTTTCTTCTTTCTTCATCAGAACAAAAAATATGTTCTGTTGAAGAAAACCCATAAAAGTTTCAGTCAATTTAACCCTCCAGATATATATCTTAGCTATGGATCCATTGGAGAATAGATCATTTTAAGGTTCCACCATTCATCTTAATGTAGGAATTAAATCCTGTTATTTCTATCCTCTATCATTATAATCATTATTATTAATGTTATTATCATTATTATTATTAAATAATGTTATTATCATCTTAGCCTCCCATCTTTACCAAAAATCCTGTAACTGGGTCAACGGGTAAAATGGACGCTTGCGTCATTTACACGTTATAGGTACTTTAACTTAGTCAATAAACAGCCAATCAGTTACTATTCTGCTGTAAGTCAACTATTTATAACTTATGTCAGGTGCGCTATTTCAGTACTAATTCCTGAAAGTTAAGATTTTTTGTTTTTATCATCCTTGATTTAAATCCATTAAGCAGGTTTTAGGTTTATTTTAAAACATACTTGTTTTAAATGCCAAAAAAAATTTTGCTGTAATATTTCACTCTCTCAGGAAAATATGCCACTTTGATTCAAATCTTTCAGGAATTAATTATTTATTTTTGAAAATCTATAATATTAGTTAATAAACTCATAGCTTTTATATATTTTAGTTGCAATTCCCCAAACTACATCCCATATATTTGGTTAACTGTAAGGTTTATTTATTTTAAACACTTAAGGGATGAAAATTTCTGATTTCATTGTTTATATGTTTTAAATGATATAAGTAAATAATAATATTTTTGGAGGAAAGGAAAATCAATTTATCTTAGCTTTTCATTTAGAGAAATCTAATTCAGATTAAACTGACACATAACTTTAGATTTTATCCTATTAGTTATTATGCATTATTCATCTATAAGCAAATGTTTTGTTTACATTTTCATAAGTCAGAGCAACCATGCGCTTCTCTCTGTCTTAGTCAGAACCTCAGACATTCATGGCACAGGGACAAAGCAACATACCACAAAATCGCTGCAGAGATGAAAGCTAATCTCTCCCAGTGGCTGCTGTGGAAATAGAGAATTTGGTTTGTGACTAAAACCTGTGCACATTTCACAACTACTGTGTCAGACCATGTTTGGACCCTTTTCTCTCTCTGGATTTGCCTCAGTTTTCATCTCCAGGTCCGTCCATAACATTATGGAACATGGTGACAGCAGGAAATGAACAAACCCGTCCTGTTTTTAAACAACCACAGGCCTGATAATAAACGTTTTGTTTTCCAGTCCTGAAGCTGACATAGGAAAAGACAGTTGCTGCTGAGTTTTTTCTTTTAAAAAGATAATTTTTGGTTTAGATATTTAAGGTTGGTTCTAATTTGATCAGAAATTACACTAAAAGAATCATAGTTTAGTGAAAGCCAATCAAGCCGCTTCATTATCACCCCCACATTATTTTCCCATAGATAAAGTCATGTCAGTCAGAAAGTCTGTCAGCAAGCATTTTCTTCATTGCAAGATGCAGAAAGGAATCTAATAAGAGAAAGTTATCAAACTTTTCTTGAATAGTTGGAAGTCTATGGAAATGGAAAATGAAATAAAAGAAAAGTAAAAAGAAAATATATAATCGATCACTTTACCCTTTTACTGATTATTTGCCAACAGGCGTGTTTCAGTCCTGGAGCTCCACCACCAGTCCAAAAAGGTCAGCCACTTTCAAACAAAAAAAAAAATTATTCACTAATTTAAAAAATAATAATAATTTAGCAATCGGAGAGAAGGAAAGCCTTATGTTGGTGCACCTCCTCCTTGTTTCCCACAAAAATTAAAAATTCCCCAGTGTTCTCTGTCCTCATGGTTTTTGCACACACACACATTGTGGAGCAGGTTGCAGCTCAGGTGAGCCATTAGGGTAGGGTTCAGAGCAGATGAAAATCCTTTGTGTTGCTTTCCCAGATTTTTAACCCATCATTTCCATCCTGTTGCTGTGTTGGTGTGTGTGCCTTTGGGGGTGGGGAGATTGATGCTTGAATCAGGCTGTCTTTTCTCCGGCGTGGCTGATGGAAGGGGTGCATCTCCTCCCAGGTCTGGAATTCCCTGAGCGCCCGGACAGGGGAGTCCATGTTATAGTAAAACAATGATTAGTTTAAGTTTCAATATTTCAAATGAATAATAATAATAATAAAAAAATAAAATAAAGTTGTTCATCTTTACCATATAAAAAGAAGAAGTCTTTTTTCAGGAATGGAATGTTGTCTCGCCAGTCGCCACACTTCATCCTTCAGTCACTTTAAGTCACATTTCCTCTCGCCAAAACTTTTTCATCTAATTTTTCTCAAATTTTTTTTTTTATCATCAACCTTACTTCTTTTCTATTTAATTTTTGTATGTTTTCTTTTATTTAATTTTAGGTTAATTCCTCCATTTTATTCTATTTTGAGTTTTTTTCATTTTTTTTTTAACTTTTAATTTGACCTTTATTACTTACTTTTTTTGTAATAATTTAAATAGTTTTTATTTTTAGCTATGAGTTAGCTTTAACTTCCTGTAAAATTGAGAGAGTTTTGTTTCTTTTAAAAGCACCCCATTGAAATTAATATTCATTATTATAACTTAGTATATGTAAGTTTAATATGTATTACAGTGTAAATATGTTTAGTATAAGGTTTAAAACACTCTTTTTGACTTCTATTTTAACCCATTTGTTTTTGAAGCTGAGAGTTTCTTTGAACTCCTTAACCATCCATCATTTTAAAACCGTTTTTCTTCTTTTTTCTTTCTCCATTTTTTTCTTTTTTTTTCAAATCTGTAAATTTCTTACCTTACCTTCTTTTTAGCCTCTAACTTCTCATGATATTTGTTTATCTTATCTTTAACATTTTTGTTTATTGCAACATTAAAAGAACCCTACTTTCTTTGCAATTGATCAAAAATTTCTCCTTGGGCAGTTGACAATTCCCCTGGAACCTGCCTCCCTTTGTTCTACTACTACCATACTATAGAACTGCAAACCTTTCCCATTATCTACAGGTAATTTAACGTTTCCAATATGCACCCCATTCCTCTGGTGCCGACCTGGATAACTGGGGGGGATCCCAGTACGTCTCAGTAAAATTAAATGCCTTCTGGTGGCACCTACAACCTTCCTCTCTAGAGCCTCACCTTCCTATGCGAGGTCTTTTGGTTCACAGGTGGAACAAAAACCTGAACTGCCTTTCTGCTCCCCAAAAAGGAAAATTATCTGTTATTTCATATGTATAATCTTTAGTATTATACAAATTGTGCATTAAAATAATTAACCTATTAATTAGTTTCTTGCTAGATTATACTCTTTTAATGGAGAAGAGTTATTAACTTTGTTTGAACAAATTTTTCCAGAATTTGTTTTCTAATTATCTTTTAAATCTGTAAACAACCTGTTAAGTACTTAAAAGTGATCTAAGTTTCTTTTGAAATCTAATCCTAAATTGTGCCGACAAAAGATTCATCTCTACCGCTCTCAAAAGTATGGTTCGTTTTGATCCTTTCCTGCGTGACCTCCAGGGACCTCGGATGCCAGAAGTCCTCACTCTCCTTAACCTTCTAACCGGGGTATTGAGGCTTGAAGACTGCTTCCTCCAGGTGGTACCTTGACAATTTTGACAATCGCTGTCTTTCAGAAAAAATCAGTGCCCTAAAGTATTCTTACTGAAGAGTTCATTCAATACTCATGTACAGTTTGAGCCTTTTTCCGGTATAGTAATCACTAGACCGAGCAGGATCACACTTAACAGTGCTACATTAATAGATAACATATTTATTTCAATATCTTTGATAATAATACCATTAAGTGGATTAATAATTCAGCATATTAGTGATCATTCTCCTGCGCGTCTTTGTTGGTTGTCAGCGACACTTTCTATGTAAAAAATAACGATAAAAGTAATCCACAGTTTAGAAGAGTAAGAACTGAGGAATCACTCACAGCTTTTAAAGAGGACTTATTGAAACATAACTGGGAGTCGGTTTTGTATGAAGATAATGTCGATATGGCTTATGAAAATTTTCTGAATAGTTTTAAAGTAATATATGATAAGAGCTGTCCGTTAAAACCGTTTACTCCTAAAAACAAATACTTTGGAGCTCCATGGATCACTAAGGGACTGCAAAATGCCTGCAAAAAAAAGAACAAACTTTATAGAGATTACATAAGGTATAGATCCTTGGAGGTAGAGAATAAATATAAGAAATACAAGAATAAATTAACTGCTATTCTACGAATAGCTAAACAGGATTATTACTGTAAATTATTAGATAGAAATAAGAAAAACATTAAAGGGATTTGGAATGTATTAAATAATATTATCAAGAAAAACTCAGGAAAAATTAGTTTTCCGCAGTTTTTTATAAATAATGATGACAATTTTGAGGACAGTAATGACATTGCTCATAATTTTAATAAATTTTTTGTGAGTGTGGGTCCATCACTTGCAGAACAAATCCCAGATCCTTCAACAACTGGAGCTCTGAGTGAAAGACTAATCAGCAGAAATCCCCACTCAATTTTTCTTACTGCAGTGGGAGAAAAGGAAATTATAGATATAGTCAATAAATGTAAAAGCAAAAGGTCAACTGACTGTGATGGCATTGATATGTCAATAATTAAGAAGGTAATTGAGGAAATCATTCAGCCTCTGACTTACATCTGTAATTTGTCATTTCAATCGGGTAAATTTCCAGAAAAGATGAAAATGGCTAAAGTTATTCCACTCTATAAATCTGGGGACAGACACCATTTCACAAATTATAGGCCTGTTTCTTTACTTCCACAGTTCTCCAAAATTTTGGAGAAATTATTCGTGGGTAGATTAGATACTTTCATTAATAAACATAAACTGCTTTCCGAAAGTCAATATGGATTTAGGTCACAAAGATCTACAGCAATGGCTGTCATCGAATTGATAGAAGAAGTCACCTGCGCTTTAGATAACAAGAAATCTGCAGTAGGTGTATTCATTGATCTCAAAAAAGCTTTTGATACAATAAATCATGAAATATTACTTAAGAAATTGGATCGTTATGGCATCCAGGGAGTAGTCCTCCAGTGGATGAAAAGTTATTTAAGTAACAGGCAACAATTTGTGCAAATGGGTGACTGCCAGTCATCATGCTTGGACATTGTTTGTGGTGTCCCCCAGGGGTCAGTACTGGGGCCAAAATTGTTTATTCTTTATATTAATGACATCTGTAAAGTTTCTACAATACTAAAATTTGTTTTGTTTGCAGATGATACTAATATTTTTGTACAGGTGATAATTTGGATCAACTTGTAGCTGATATCAATTTAGAGTTATGTCAACTTAAGACATGGTTTCATATTAATAAATTATCATTAAATTTGGATAAAACCAAGTTTATGTTGTTTGGAAACTGCAAAACTAATGTACATATCCTAATAGACAACGTAACAGTTGAGAGAGTTAATGAAATTAAGTTTTTGGGAATAATGATAGACAATAAAATTTGCTGGAAACCTCACATAAAATACATTCAAACAAAATTATCCAGAAGTATTGCTGTTCTCAGCAAAACCAAACATTTTCTAAATTATGCTGCCCTTCATATTCTGTATTGCTCACTGATCTTACCTTACTTGAGTTACTGTGTGGAAATATGGGGCAACACCTACAAAACCTTGCTGCGTCCGTTATGTACATTACAAAAAAGGGCCATCAGAATGGTCCATAAGGCAGGATTCCATGACCATACTAATGTACTATTTATAGAGTCCCGCCTCCTCAAACTCCCTGATCTGGTAGAATTCCAAACAGCTCAGCTTATGTATAAAGCTAGAAATAAACAACTACCAGAGAACATTCAAAATCTGTTCACTGATAGAGTTGGGGGCTATGATTATCGGGAATACCTTAACTTCAGAACCCAGAGGGTTCGAACCACCATGAAGAGAATGTGCATTTCAGTCAGTGGTGTGAGGGTCTGGAATAAACTCCAGAAAGAACTAAAGCAATGTCCAAGCATGCGTCTGTTTAAAAAAAGGCTCAAACTGTTGTTCCTCAACATGTACTGTGATGAGGAGGTGAGGTGAATGGTATCACTGCTGAGCACTGTGTGTGGGTGTGTATGCTGTGTGTATGCATGGGGGTGCTGGGCCCTCTCCTCTGCTCCTGGTCCTCTGCTCCTGCAGCCTGACGCTGCAGTTGTTGAAGAGGATGGATCTCAGTACTCAGAGTGCTGTGGAACGTGGGTGTGAATGTGGATTTAGGCCAGATGTGTGTGTAGGTAGGTATGTGCATGTGCATATGTGTGCAGATGTAAATATTGGTATGTAAATGGGTATGTATAATAACATGTATGTGGGTGTGGTAAAATTTGAGCCGAATACGACAAAAAAGATAAAGAAAAAAATTAAAAAATAACAACAAAACATAGATGTTAAACAGGAAGGTACTTTTAGGTTTCTTTCCATTTGCAACTAGAGGGAGAAGGGGTATGATAGATAAGTTCTACTTCTTCATACCCCTTTTCAGACAATTTACAGTAAGTTCAAATTATTTAAATCGAATCGGAACAAGAAATTTAAATTAATATTTACCATCATTTTTGATCATTTCAGAAATTGGAATTGTTCTATTTATTATTATTTGTTCTTTTGATTCATTTATATTATTTGTTAATATTGATTTTATTTACATTTTATTTTTTGTTACTAATATTATTGTCTGAAATAAATGAAATTGATTCATTCAAGTCGATTCAAAGGCTTATTAGACAGCGAGTGGACGGACTCGCATGTGGACAGCTTTTGCTGGTATATTTAGTCCTCCGGCTAGGTTGCAGTACTGAGAGAGGTAGGAGTAGGAGGTCCAGGATCAGCAGCAATCCCTGCTGAGGTGTTAAGCAGCAATCCCTGCTAGGGTCAGAGGTCCAGGATCAGCAGCAATCCCTGCTGAGGTGTTAGAGGTAGGAGGTTCCAGGATCAGCAGCAATCCCTGCTGAGGATAGATGGAGGTAGGAGGTCCAGGATCAGCAGCAATCCCTGCTGAGGTGTTAGAGGTAGGAGGTCCAGGATCAGCAGCAATCCCTGCTGAGGTGTTAGAGGTAGGAGGTCCAGGATCAGCAGCAATCCCTGCTGAGGCGTTAGAGGTAGGAGGTCCAGGATCAGCAGCAATCCCTGCTGAGGTGTCAGAGAGGTAGGAGGTCCAGGATCAGCAGCAATCCCTGCTGAGGTGTTAGAGGTAGGAGGTCCAGGATCAGCAGCAATCCCTGCTGAGGTCAGTTAGAGGTAGGAGGTTCAGGATCAGCAGCAATCCCTGCTGAGGTGTTAGAGGTAGGAGGTCCAGGATCAGCAGCAATCCCTGCTGAGGTGTTAGAGGTAGGAGGTCCAGGGATCAGCAGCAATCCCCTGCTGAGTCCCTGCTGCTAGAGGTAGGAGGTCCAGGATCAGCAGCAATCCCTGCTGAGGTGTCAGAGGTAGGAGGTCCAGGATCAGCAGCAATCCCTGCTGAGGTGTCAGAGGTAGGAGGTCCAGGATCAGCAGCAATCCCTGCTGAGGTGTCAGAGGTAGGAGGTCCAGGATCAGCAGCAATCCCTGCTGAGGTGATGGAGGTAGGGAGGTTCAGGATCAGCAGCAATCCCTGCTGAGGTGTCAGAGGTAGGAGGTCCAGGATCAGCAGCAATCCCTGCTGAGGTGTTAGAGGTTCAGGGCAGGTCCAGGATCAGCAGCAATCCCTGCTGAGGCGTTAGAGGTAGGAGGTCCAGGATCAGCAGCAATCCCTGCTGAGGTGTCAGAGGTGTTAGGATCAGAGGTGAGGTGTCAGAGGTCCAGGATCAGCAGCAATCCCTGCTGAGGTGTTAGAGGTAGGAGGTCCAGGATCAGCAGCAATCCCTGCTGAGGTGTTAGAGGTAGGAGGTCCAGGATCAGCAGCAATCCCTGCTGAGGTGTTAGAGGTAGGAGGTTCAGGATCAGCAGCAATCCCTGCTGAGGTGATAGAGGTAGGAGGTCCAGGATCAGCAGCAATCCCTGCTGAGGTGTTAGAGGTAGGAGGTCCAGGATCAGCAGCAATCCCTGCTGAGGTGTTAGAGGTAGGCAGGTCCAGGATCAGCAGCAATCCCTGCTGAGGTGTTAGAGGTAGGAGGTCCAGGATCAGCAGCAATCCCTGCTGAGGTGTTAGAGGTAGGAGGTCCAGGATCAGCAGCAATCCCTGCTGAGGTGTTAGAGGTAGGAGGTCCAGGATCAGCAGCAATCCCTGCTGAGGTGTTAGAGGTAGGAGGTCCAGGATCAGCAGCAATCCCTGCTGAGGTGTTAGAGGTAGGAGGTCCAGGATCAGCAGCAATCCCTGCTGAGGCGTTAGAGGTAGGAGGTCCAGGATCAGCAGCAATCCCTGCTGAGGTGATAGAGGTAGGAGGTCCAGGATCAGCAGCAATCCCTGCTGAGGTGATAGAGGTAGGAGGTCCAGCTGCTGCAGACTGGTGGATGAAGGTCCTACAGATGCAGGGCAAAGGTCACCAGCAGCAATCCTCTCTAATATCCTGTCTGAGCCCAGATTTCCCATCATCCCTCACTGCTCAGCAGAGCAGCTCCTGCAGCCTCCATGGTTCCTCCTCCTCGCTCTGCTCTGAGCTCCAGGCAGCAACCAGCGTATTATTAATGGGAGGAATTGACTGCTTCTCTTAATGTCGTAGGGAAGCGGCCGTTCCAACCAGTGGTGCCTGACTTTACACAGGTGAACAAAGTGAGTGTGATTGGTCGTTTATCAAGGGAGCGGGATTGCTGTGCCTGAAGGTTCGCAACCAAGTTTGATTGTGGCCGGTTTATCGGACGTATCTTGCTAACCAGTTAGCAACTTAGTGCTAGCAGGTTCTGTTGAGTTAAATAAATATGAGCCCTGAGTGTTGATATTACAAGAAGAAAGGTTTTATTTTCTCTGCAGAGGAGAACATGGCGACCAGCCTGAATGCAGCTCAGTGAAGCTCTGAGGCTGCAGCATTCTCACCATAAAAAGAGGATTACACACACATTTAGCTCTTCAAAGGACAGAGATAACAATTATCTATTCACACCACGACCTGAGAATCTTATAAGGGGAAACTTCCTTTCCTTTCATTCAGCAAGGCTTCCAAGCAACCACCCCCATTCAGGAAATACATCAAAATATGAGTAAAATATTAGCAAAAACAAAAACATTTGAAGCTGTACGTGGACATTTGGATGTCTATGTTTGGACAGTATAAAACCACTTTGAGTCCAGTTACCTAATTTCTGAACATTATAATGCATATAACTAATTCATTTTTTTTAAATAATTAACCACCAGCAAATTGTTGATTCAAATCCTGCAGCAACCTGATCAACTAGTTTATATTCATCTGGTTCACCTGTGGACTGAATCAGATATTGACCCAACAGCAACAACCCAAAAGAAGCCCCATCTCCATGGAAACCCCATCTTTGCTACTTTGGCAGAGATGTTAATTTCACCCAGGACTCTAAAGAACAGGGATCAGTTGATTTCTTCACTGACGTTGAGACGAGTGGCCCTAAAAAACCAAAGCCCTTTGTAGTCGCACTTCCCCACTGTTCCAGCCTCAGGTGTTTAACACTCTCTGTAACTTGCAGTGGCTGAGGTGAATCCAGGATGGTCTTTCAGCGAGCTTCCCAGCTGTAGGCATGGTCAGGAGCACTTGGAATGGTCATTTCCACATCGGACTCGCCCAGCTTGTCTCTCTGATGACTGATGAACACCCAGTTCCCCGTCTCACTGCTTGTCTTCGTCTGCTTCTTTAGCCTGGTCTGGTACTCTGCCTGTGGACGTCTCGCAGTGGGAAGCATGGACCCAGGTGGTTCTATCAGCAGCCTTTACTGCTGCGTGGGTGGTCAGCAACACCTGGAATGGACCCATCCACCTCCAGGATCTCCAATCTTCCTCCTGGCTGTAAATCCTGGAATGTGTTAGTAACTGGTGCAGGGAGACCTCCCTGTGTCTGCTCCCTCACTGCCTTCAGCTGAGCTATAAGAGAAATGCAATAATTAAGCATTTTATCACCATATGCAACTGTAGGTGTTCTAGGAGTGTCTGGCAGTCCTGCAAAGAGAATAAAAAAAGCTTGAGGTTAGATTTTTTACGGCGGCGCATGCGCATCAAAGCAGTTTGTAGTGCTTAGACCCATTCAGACCCGTTTCTTCACAGATCTAATTTCTTATTTCAGCAGCTCCTCCGTTCTGTGGATGATAGACACAATGCCTCATTAGGTTAACATATTTCATGAACAAAATGTTAGGCTTCAATCCATCTTGAAAACATCTCTAAATCACTAAGCAACATGTCTTTCCTTCACATGGAGTTAGTTCAATAAAATCTATCATTAGATGTTGAAATGGAGCATCAGCTGTTGTTGTGACTCCTTGGCCCATCATTTTCTGTCCTCTAGAAATGTTGTGACTTGCACAAATTAAGCAATCTTCACAAACCTTGTTGCTATTTGAGAAAAAATTAACTGTTAATCAATTTTTATCCATCCATTTCCTAGTCCTCCCTTTTGACATGGTCCCCCATGGGTCAAAACACAAAAAGGGATGGGAAAAATATTTTAGGTAACCAGAAAAAGAAAGGTAAAGTCTAAAAGCTCCATTTGTCCAGTCCAGATAACAAAGGACCTTATCTTAGCAGAAGGTGGGGGCATGCAGCAGGCTCTTTAGCAGCCCTGCAGTTCACAGGTTTTAGGCAGACAGCTCAGTAAATAGTTCAGCCTCATAAATCAGCTTAAAAGGAATGATGAAGATTTAAGAAAAAAGAAGGAATAATAAAAAGCTAGACTGAGATAGCTTGAATGACTAAACTGAAGTATTTAATGATAGCAACATCGTATTGATTTAAATATCATTAGTAAATTTTATATGATTATATAAACCCTTTATATAAATATAAGGTGGGGGTAGGAAAGGGGTCAGATTAGAATCACCCACAGTGTCTTAAGCAATGCTGGGATAGCAGTGTAGTAACCTTCACAAACGCACAGAATATGGACAGTCCTGTTATTACAGCATTTAATTTGGAGAAGAAAAGGTAACTATTGACAATTTGGTACCAAATTATTGGAGCAATACAAAAATCTACAGCCTCCCTGCTCATCCACCATTCATGGTTAAACAGACAGAGTGGACTGGAAAACACCAGAGTGGAAACCATTACAAATTTTCTTAGACGCCTTAGGTGATAATAAAAAAAAAATATATATATATTAATAATAAAAACTCTCCGGAGGTTATATATTATAAGGTGAGGAAACAGGCCTGTTTTATATTAGATAATCCTCAGAGATCTCTAACGCAGCACATTATTAAAGAAAAGTATCTATCACTGCATGAAAAGTGGGATTTTCGTCAATATGCGACACTGTAGATTGTCGTGGAACTTCAGGTTAGCGTCAGTTCACGGCAATTTGCAGGCTTCACCCGAAAACTCCTGTAAATTGTCAGAAATTGGCGTGTAATTTCTTAGGCAGTGTTCCCTCCATGCCTCCCCATGGAATTCTAGGGAGGCTTTTTAACATGTAAATGAACATGCTGTGAGCTATACAAATGAAAACCAGGGTTGCAGGGGGTTTTACCCCCAAGTGACATTTTTCTAAAAAGTAAGAAAATCTCTGATACAAAGAGATCAGGTATAGCCTCTTACATTTTAGCTTGAGATTGATTTATTTAATTAAAGTATAGAGACCAAAACAGATCTTTAGCTGACAGAGCAATACATTTAGAGCAGTAATTTTTTTTTTTTATTTGCATTTAAGATAAAAAAATAAAATGTTGTCTGGTCAATATGCTCAATTCACAATTCCTTAAGTGGAAAAGTTTCAAGAAATGAGTCTGAGATGATTCACTTTATAACATGGCGCATTATCCTGTTTAAGTAGCCATCAGAAGATGTTGGTACTACTGTGGTCATAAGGACATAGGTCAGCATGCTAAATTGGTTTAAAGTGGCCCAAAGTGTGGCAATAAATATCCCCTAAATAGGATGGTAGAAATAGATCAGGCTCAGTATAGCCTAATTATAGACTCTTACATTTTAGCTTTGAATTGATTTATTTAATTAAAGTACGCTTAGATTACTGTGTATGCAAATGTTATGTAAAAAAAATACACAAAATAATTTACTTCAAAAATTAGTTTTAATCAGTAGAATCAGTTGGCTGTAATGGTTAATTTTTTTTTTTTAGATTTTCACTTTTTTTTTTTTTTTTTTTGTTATTGTTATTGAATATATAAGAAAACAATAACAATCTCAAATAATGTAAGTCAATAACAAAATATTTCAACATGGCAAAGAAGAAATGTCACAAACTCCTGCTTTTGAAAAAATAAAATTAAATGCACAGGCTGGAACAAAAGTATAAAAAATAAAATAATAAAAATAAATAAAATAATAGTATAATAAAAGTAAATTAATCAGTGGGGACTACCAACTGAAATTCTTCCACAATTAACTCAAACGATTTAATTGCATTTGAAATTCTGCATCTTTCTCCAGACATCTTTTTGAAAAGGGAAGGGAGTCTTCATTTCGAGAGCATATATTGAGAGGGAGCATTTTGCATAGCGACATTTACTTGGATATAATACTTTTAGTTACAATTTATTAGAATATTGATTTAAAATTCCAAAATTTTTTCTTTTAATGGATAAACTTAAATTGAATGTTTTGCTAGAAAATAAAAATCAAAATTTTCATTTAAAGTTTTAGAAGACAGAAAAAGGTTCCAAGTTGATCCCACATAAGTTTAATACTTCTTTACATTCATAAAAAAGATGTTTAGTTGTTTCCAATTGAGTTGTACAAAAGCCACAATTCTATAACATTAAACTTTCTAATCTCTTAAAAACTCATTTGAAGCTTTTTGATATGTATGTTATATATTATTTATTTTAAATTGTAATTCTTTATATTTAGGAGGAATTGGGAATTTCAAATAATTTGTCCTAATTTTGACTATGCATAGATTTCTTTAAAATTTTGTAAGAGAGCTGTGCTTTTTGTTTTCTTCCTGGGTACATATTATTTATAGAATATTGATTCAAAAAACTTATTTATTTGCATTTATTATCTCCTAAATAAGCCGCACCAACCAAATTCAATGCCCGCTGGGGCAGCTTATTTCCTGAGTAATTTGCAGCACTTAATTTATAGGTGCATTATTGCCACCTTAAAATACGGAAATAGCGACTCTTCGTCAGTGCTTCCATATAACAATGTCGTCGTATGTGATTGGGAGGGAGCCTGATAGGCCTTAAGGCTATCGTCCAATCACGTGTGAGCTTTCTGCTCAGGGGCTGCCGGGAACCAGCATATTAGCAGACATGGCTTGTATTTACTATACTCAGAAGAGCTTCATCTCCAGTTTACACTTGTTTCGGTATTTTGTTGTTACGCAACAATGGCTGCATCGACGTCTGGCGATTCCAGCAACGCCCTCCAAACGCCTTTTTAGTCCACAACTTTAAGAGTGCCCCACCCAGACGGACGGAGAAGCAAACTGCTGATTGCTCTGGTAGCGGACACAATATAAAATCAAGCTTTACCCCAAACATACCAAGCCGACATGAACTGCTTTTCCTCAGCACAGTTGGAGAATTCGGGATGCACTCCAGGTTGCGGAGTCACTTAGAAGGGGCAGATGGCGGCTCTGCATTCGAGAGCAACTGCGGGATATCTGAGAACTTCGAGGAGGGAAGAGGCGGGTGCTAGCACTTCAGCGTGAAAATATGTATTGGGTGCTGGTAGCCTTGCTAAGCATTTCAACTAGCTAGGCAAGAAGCTAGAACTTTGGCTTCAGCCTCAGCTAAGTATGTGTTGGGATCTGGAGAAGTTCCACCTTTCTCCAGCAGAGTTCGCCGTGGATCCTCCTGAGCTGAGCCTTCGACACACCTGAGGCGCATCTCATCATCAGGAGGATCCTCCAGTATATAACCGGCCTTCAGACCTTGCCTCAACGCCGCAGTGTTTATCCAGTTTGGTTAGCACCTGAGCCTAGCATCTCCCTGAGAACCTTCGTTGCTTCTGTTTCCTGGTTGGATTCTAATCCCTCTTTGTCTCTGCTTACAGGAATCCAGTTTCCCTTGTAAGCTCTGGATGAGCTTAACCTGCCGAGCCTGCCCTCTGAGCCAAACCTGAAGACTCTTCTCTGGATTCTCATGCTGCTCTGGACTAAGAGCTGGAAACCCAAAGTCAAGGTCTGCCCTCACGCTAGAAGCAAGACGCTGAAGCGGTTACTGAACTCTGCTGAACTAAACAGTCTCTGGACCCAACAGTTCCTCTCTCAAAGCCAAACCCGGACTCCTCAAGGTATAAATCAGAAACTCTCTCAAACTCATCTGCTCCCAAGCTAACTGAACTGTCATCCTCACAGACTCCAGTGAACCTGCCCCAGGCCTGAACCAGTTCCTGTGTTTAATCCATGTGCTTGTGCTTAATAAAACTTGTTAAACTTTTCATCTGTCTCCGTGGTGTTCTGCATACTGGGCTTTTCTGAAACCCATCATGACAGAACACTGCGGCCAAACACAAGGCCCAGCAGATCACCTCCATCGTCGGTTGGAGGAGCAAGATGCTCAAATCCAGGGACAAACCCAAACCCTCCGTGAGTTGCACACCCATGGTCAATTACCATAACCAAATGATTCAAAGCTTATGCTAACAACATGAGCAGTGCTAACGCCACGCCGGTAGCACAACCATTTCCGGGTCCAGTTCCGCCTCCGAGGTCACCGGCGGTGACGTCATCACCTGAGTTCCGACCTAGTCTTCCTGAAAAGTTTTCAGGTAATATGAAAGACTGTAAGGGATTTTTGTTTCAATGCCGTTTGATTTTTCAAAACTCTCCTGGCAGTTTCCCAACGGATCATAAGAAAATAACTTTTATTTTGTCCCAATTGACCGGAAGAGCCCTAGAGTGGGCGGAGGCAAGGTTTGCCTCCGAAGAAAGCCTTAGTTGTCAATACTCTGATTTTGTTTCAGAGTTTTCTCAAGTATTTAACCAAGAAACGGACCAAACAGTAGACTCTCGTGCTCTTTTGAATCTTAGACAGGGGAATTCTTCAGTAGCTGACTTCTCAATAAACTTCCGGGTCAAAGCCGCAGCTTCCGGATGGAATCAATGTGCCTTAAAAGGTGCTTATTTTGAGGCTTTAAACGAAAACATTAAAGATGAGCTTGCAACCCTCGACGAACCAGCAACACTTGAGGAATTAATCCGCCTGACAATTAGGCTGGATAACAGGATCCGAGCCAGAAACAGCTCTAAACCAAGGAATCATGGTTCTTTCGATTCTGCCCCTGCTTCTAATAATGTGACTGTTTTTTCTGCTCCCACAGAACCTTTTTCCAAGCCGAGGTCTAAGACCCAGTCTCTCCCTTTGCCAGTTCAGGCCTCTCATGCAGTAGAAACGGAAGCTGAACCCATGCAGGTTGGACATACGAGGCTAACTCCTGAGGAAAGGCTAAGACGTGTCAGGAGCAAGCTATGTATCTACTGTGGTGAGAGTGGCCATTTCATTGCTTCATGCCCAGCTAAATCAAAAGCCGGGGCCCGTCAGAGGATCTGAGGAGTCTGACGGGCCATGTAAACTCTGAGAAATCTCCTCATCTGATGCTCCCAGCCACATTATTCTTCTCAGATCAGAATCTCACATTATCTGCCTTCATCGATTCAGGATGTGAACGGAATTTAATAGACTCCAACCTGGTCCAGCAGCTACAGATAGAAACTATTCCTCTAACCCAGCCTCTCTGTGTCTCCGCAATTGATGGGAAGAAACTTCACCAAGTCACCCACCAAACACAACCCCTCGAGCTGTTGATCTCAGGTAACCATCGTGAAACCTTAACATTTTTTGTTTTTCCCTCTGCATGTTCCCCTCTGGTGCTGGGTTTTGAGTGGCTGGAACGACATAACCCCCATATAAACTGGACTGATCGTCATGTTGAGTCTTGGTCGACCTCATGTCATGAAACGTGCCTCCGTTCAGCAGCTCCCGCTGTGAGGTCTCCTAGAGGTGGGGGGGAGATGGACTCTCCTGACCTTACTTCTGTCCCTTCTGAGTACCATGATCTGGCTCCTGTCTTCAGTAAGGTCAGTGCTACGTCCCTTCCACCTCACAGACCATATGACTGTGCTATCGAACTATTACCTGGAGCTCCTCTACCCAGTAGTAGACTTTATAATATCTCCAAACCTGAACGAGAAACGATGGAGAAATATATTAATGAGTCGTTAGCTGCTGGAATAATTCGCCCCTCTTCGTCTCCATTGGGAGCTGGCTTCTTTTTTGTCGGCAAGAAGGATGGTTCACTAAGACCTTGTATCGACTACAGAGGCTTGAACCAAATCACTGTTAAAAATAAGTACCCACTTCCACTACTAGCATCAGCATTCGAACCAGTACAAGGGGCTACTGTCTTTACTAAGCTCGATTTAAGGAACGCCTATCACCTTCTCAGAATAAGAGAAGGAGATGAATGGAAGACAGCCTTTAAGACTCCCCTGGGCCAGTTTGAGTATTTAGTCATGCCTTTTGGTCTCACTAACGCCCCTGCATGTTTTCAAGCCTTGGTAAACGACGTTCTCAGAGACTTTTTGAATGTGTTCGTTTTTGTCTACATCGATGACATACTCATTTACTCCAAAGATCTTTCTGAGCATAAGAAGCATGTCCGCCTGGTTCTACAAAGATTACTGGAAAACAAACTTTTTGTCAAAGCCGAAAAATGCGAGTTTCATCAACCTTCAGTCACCTTTTTGGGGTTTGTGCTCGAGGGCGGGCAGGTTAAGCCATCTGAAGAAAAGATAAAAGCAGTTTTGGAGTGGCCGGTTCCTGAAAACCGTAAACAGCTGCAGAGATTCCTGGGTTTCGCAAATTTCTATCGAAGATTCATCAGGAATTACAGTCAGACAGCTCTTCCTCTAACTTCTCTTACTTCAGTCAAAAGAACCTTCCAATGGACCCCCGAGGCACAAACTGCATTTGATAAACTTAAGACTTTGTTTTCCAGAGCCCCAGTGTTAATCCAGCCCGATCCTTCAAAACAATTCATCCTCGAAGTGGACGCTTCCGACTCTGGAGTAGGAGCAGTTTTATCTCAAAGACTCGATACGGATCAAAGAGTTCACCCATGTGCTTTTTTTTCTCGTAGACTTTCCCCTGCTGAGCAAAACTACGACGTTGGTGACCGTGAACTCTTGGCCATCAAACTGGCATTGGAGGAGTGGAGACACTGGCTGGAGGGAGCTGAGCACCCGGTTCTTGTTTGGACTGATCACAAGAACCTAGCCTACATCCAATCTGCCAAACAAGCCAATCCTCGGCAGTCAAGGTGGTCACTTTTCTTCTCACGCTTCAATCTCATAATCTCTTACAGACCCGGATCCAAGAACATCAAACCCGATTCTCTCTCTCGTCTTTATTCCACTGATCAATCCGAGACGCCTGAACCTGTTCTTCCCGCTTCCTGCACTGTTGGAGTGGTTACCTGGGAAATCACCGACCTAATAAACTCTGCCCTGGCTTCTGAACCTGACCCAGGTAACGGTCCCCCAAACAGAACTTATGTCCCTTCTTCAGTCAGATCACGCCTGATACAGTGGATGCATACAGCCAAGTTTTCCGCTCATCCGGGGGTGAGCAGAACCATCGCCCTAATCTCTAGACGTTTCTGGTGGCCTACCCTGCACAAGGATGTCAAGGAATATGTTCTGGCTTGCCCTACCTGCGCCAGAAACAAAACCTCACATCAACCACCCTCAGGTCTGTTGCATCCTCTTCCAGTTCCCACTCGTCCCTGGTCTCACATCGCTATTGACTTCGTCACTGGTCTTCCCATCTCCCGAGGTATGTCTACAATCTTTACCATCGTTGACCGATTTTCAAAATCCTGCCATTTAATCCCCCTCAGGAAGCTTCCCACGGCCTTTCAAACCGCCCAGCTCCTAGTAAAACACGTCTTTCGTCTTCATGGAATCCCCCAGGAAATTCTTTCGGACCGTGGACCCCAGTTCATTTCTCAAGTTTGGAAAGCCTTCTGCTCAGCACTTAACTGTAAGTCTTCACTCACCTCAGGTTATCATCCACAGTCAAATGGCCAAACTGAAAGAATGAACCAGCAGCTCGAATCAACTCTTCGTTGTCTAACCTCCAATAACCCCACCGACTGGAGCCAACACCTCACTTGGATTGAATACGCCCACAACTCTCTCAAGTCAGCTTCCACCGGCCAGTCACCATTTCAGGTTAGTCTTGGTTATCAACCTCCTCTTTTTCCTGCAGACGAGAGAGAGATTTCGGTTCAATCAGTCAACCATCACATCCGTCCTTGTCAACGCATTTGGAGAGACACCATTGCTACACTCAACCGCTCCTCGGAGACAACTAAACGCTTCGCTGATTCAAGGAGACGTCCTGCCCCAGAGTACACCGTCGGTCAGGAGGTATGGCTCTCCACTCGGGACATTCCCCTCAAGGGGATGTCTCGTAAGCTATCTCCCAGATACATTGGTCCTTACAGGATTACCCAGGTTATAAACCCTTCAGCCATACGCCTGCAACTTCCCCCGACTCTTCGCATCCATCCCACGTTCCACGTCTCCCAAGTCAAGCCTGTGATCTCTAGTCCTTTGTGCCCTCCGTCCGACTCCCCTCCACCCGCCCTGGAAGTCGATGGACATCCTGCTTTCACCGTCCGCCGGATCGTGGACTCCCGTCGGCGAGGTCGCGGTTGGCAGTACCTCGTCGATTGGGAGGGCTACGGTCCGGAGGATCGCCAGTGGGTTCCTGGCTCCTACATCCTCGACCCATCTCTGATCGAGGAGTATGAGCGCTCCCTCCCGTCGACGTCTTCTGGACCGCCAAGAGGCGGTCGTTGAGAGGGGGGGTACTGTTGGGATCTGGGAAGTTCCACCTTTCTCCAGCAGAGTTCGCCGTGGATCCTCCTGAGCTGAGCCTCGACACACCTGAGGCGCATCTCATCATCAGGAGGATCCTCCAGTATATAACCGGCCTTCAGACCTTGCCTCAATGCCGCAGTGTTTATCCAGTTTGGTTAGCACCTGAGCCTAGCATCTCCTGAGTACTTTCGTTGCTTCTGTTCCCTGGTTGGATTCTAATCCCTCTTTGTCTCTGCTTACAGGAATCCAGTTTCCCTTGTAAGCTCTGGATGAGCTTAACCTGCCGAGCCTGCCCTCTGAGCCAAACCTGAAGACTCTTCTCTGGATTCTCATGCTGCTCTGGACTAAGAGCTGGAAACCCAAAGTCAAGGTCTGCCCTCACGCTAGAAGCAAGACGCTGAAGCGGTTACTGAACTCTGCTGAACTAAACAATCTCTGGATCCAACAGTTCCTCTCTCAAAGCCAAACCCGGACTCCTCAAGGTATAAATCAGAAACTCTCAAACTCAAACTCATCTGCTCCCAAGCTAACTGAACTGTCATCCTCACAGACTCCAGTGAACCTGCCCCCAGGCCTGAACCAGTTCCTGTGTTTAATCCATGTGCTTGTGCTTAATAAAACTTGTTAAACTTTTCATCTGTCTCCGTGGTGTTCTGCATACTGGGCTTTTCTGCTTTAAAGCTTTAGAGGAGAAAAAAAGATGGAGGCATCAAGAAGGAAAGGAAATAAACGGCCATTTAAAGATAATAATTTAGGTATTTTTCCTCACAAACAGACTGAGATATAAAGTTTATGTCATGATGGGTTCTCAAATGGAGACCCAATTATGCAGAACACCACTTGACGGACACAAGGATGAAAAGTTTAACAAGTTTATTAAGCACAACACACAGAATGTACTGACGACTGGTTCGGGCCTGGGTTCTGGTTTCACCGGAGTCTGCGTGAGAGACAGAGCAGTTATGGACTGCTGACAGGATTTGATTTCCAAGTGAGTTCTGATTGTACCTTGAGGGTTCTTGAGGTTCTCTTTGGGAGAGTCACTGTTGGTTCTGGAGAAAGAGTTTATCAGCAGAGTCCGTTTGCTGCTTCAGCGTCTCACGTCTAGTTTGAACAGACCTTGGCCTTGGTTTCCCAGCTCTGGGTCCAGAGCTGCTTGGGGGTTCTCAGAGAATCTTCAGGGTTTGGCTCAGAGGGTCGGCTCGGCAGGTTAGCTCTTCCAGAGCTTTCACAGAGAAGACACGGGTTTCCTGGAAAACACAGGGAGAGAGGTTAGAATCCAACCTGGATTCAAAGTCATGGAGATAACACAAAGATCTAGGCTTTAGCGCTGACCAACTGAAACAACACTGCGGCGTTGAGGCAAGGTCTGAAGACAGCTTATATAGTGGATCCTCTGATGATCTAGATGAGCTGCAGCTGTGCAGAGAGAGAGGCTCCCTCAGAGGATCCCCGCGGTAGGATTTCTGCTGGAGAAAGGTGGGATTTTTCTCCAGCTCCCAACAGCTTATTATCAATGATGAAGCAGAAGACGTAAACATTTAATAACCTGGGTATTAATGTTGGATGCTGATCTAGTTCTCTAGTTCTAGATCTTTTTGTAGATCTGAGGGTCTCATTCTGAATAATGTGTGGATTTGAACTTTGGTTCTCAGCTTCTTTCATTCAATGATGCTAAAACATGAATGTTTGTTCCTGTTTGAGTGTTTGGAGAATTCAGAGTGTAGATGGATCCATGGTTCTCCTGGGGATTGTTACTATAGACCCCCAATACACTGAAGAAACTTTAGAGTCTGAATTAATCTGGTGCTTCCTTCTTTGGATTACATGGATTATTTTCATCTGTTACCTATTTGATCTTTTTCTGGATTATTGCATCATTCTATTGAAAAGCTAAATGGAAGGTAACTTGCTCCAAGCTGCATTACATTTAAAGGTAAACTATGAGGAACCAGAACGCCCCACCTTTCCTCATATCTGATCTAGACTGGATCCAACAGAACCAGTAGAACTGGACCTGAAGCCTCCAACCAGCAGAGAGTTTCTGCAATATGAAATGGTGTTTTTCTCAGCTTTCATGACATTTCCATTTTATAAAGCATAGAAATGATCAAGTAGCACTAAATTGGTGACTTAGAAACGACGCTGTCAAGGAACGCTATGGACAGAGGAAACATGCAAGAGGAGGAGAGTTTAGTGTCGGAGGTCGTGGATGAGTCTCCTCCGTCATCCATTTTTATTTAGAGGAGGAAAGCGGGGCCGAAGATGAAGGTTGAATATAAACCCACAGTTGCGGTCAGCAGGTGTTTTAATTAAACCGATGATTTATTCTTGTTTTTATGGCAGATCTTCATCTTGACTGATAAATTAACTCTATGTGTATCTCCTCACACAACATTACAGATTAAACATTTAATTACAACTAAAATAATAAGTTTGAATATAAACCCACAGTAGCGGTCAGCAGGTGTTTGAACCCACAGCTTCAGAGCTTCTCTCCATCTCTGCTCTGCTTCCTGTTTTCCAGCTGAACTTTAATAAAGGAGCATTAATTATGACTGCATGTCTGCAGCAACGCTGGAGAATAAAGGTTGTAGATCTGAGCTGCTCTGCTGTAAAACACACAGGAACCTGAAAGGCTAAATGAAAGGTAACTTACTCCAACCTGCATTACATTCAGAAGTGAAACTATGAGGAACCAGAACGCCCCCACCTTTCCTCATATCTGATCTGATCTGGACTGGATCCAACAGAACCAGTTGAACAGGACCTGAAGCCTCCACCCAGCAGAGAGTTTCTGCAATATGAAATTGCGTTTTGGTCAGCTCTCATGACATTTCCATTTTATAAAGCATAGAAATGATCAAGTAGCACTAAATTGGTCAGCAGCTGATCCAGTTCTGAGCCCAGAGGTTCTGGTCCTCCTGCCAGAAGCAGTTCTGCTCCCAGTGATCAGAGAGCTGAGTGGCGTTCAGTTCCTCCCCCCTCCCTCCCTCCTCCTGTGGGTGAGAGCTGCTGCTTCCTGGAGGTGTAGAGACGGTGAAGTGTTGTCAGAGAGTCAGGAGGTGATCAGCTGCTGGGAGCTGATGTCCTCCAGGGCTCTGAAAGGTTCTCCTAGTTGCTCCTGGTTGCTCTCTGACAGGAAGATGATGAAGATGTTGGTGGTGTTTGGGATCCTGCTGCACGGTAAGATCAGCTTCCTCTCTCATCATCATCCTCAGTCTTTCCTTAGACTTACATAACTTTTATTCTCATTATTGTAAACACCGACTGTATGCAATAATGAGATTGTGTTTTGTTCAGCTCTCATGACATTTCCATTTTATAAAGTGCAGAAATGATCAAATGTAAACAATGTGGGAGAAAAAAACATGCTGCAAAAAACGCATTGATCTGGAAGTTCAGAGAATTAATATATATGGTGCAAATATGCAGTATTTTTCTCTTTAATGTGTAAAGTCTTAGCTTAGATAAAGAATACAATATGACTTTATAATACTATAAAATAATCCCAACTAAATGTTTGGCTGGATCATCAGTGAAGGAGTCTATTTCCATCTATAACCCAGGAGCTCAGGTTTCACCTTTAAACAGCATCCAGTCCAGCATTAGGCCTGCAGTCCAGTCATCTCAGAACCATCCGTCCTCAATGGTCCGTTTGTCCTCATCTGATGTTTATTTCACTGGTTTAATATTGAGAAAAGTTTCTTCCTGGAACTCCTGCTGTAAATAACCTTTATAGACATACATGTTCAATAAACGGCTGAGAGGAAAAAAAATCACTGTTAAGATCTGGAGGAAAATCCAGAAACAGAAAAATAATCCGACTGAATCCATGAAGACCTTTATGCCATAAAATCTAGACACAGATCGCAAATCCATTAATATGAGGCCCACCACCGTGGTGTCGTCTGCAAACTTCACCATGTGATCGGTGGTGAACCTGGGGACGCAGCCGTGTGTCATCAGGGTGAATGGCAGGGGGCTCAGGACGCAGCCCTGAGGGGAGGGGCTTAGACTGATGACATCAGAGGTCCGACCCGGACTGACTGAGGTCTGTTGGTGAGGAAGTCTAGCAGCCAATAGCAGTGGGGTGTATTGAAGCCCAGCTGTTCCAGTTTGCCCATCAGATGCTGTGGGATGATGGTGATGAAAGCTGAACTGAAGTCCAGGAACAGCATCCATCGTGGGTGTTCTTCTCCTCCAGGTGTGCCAGGCTCAGGTGGAGAGCAGCAGAGATGGCGCCCTCAGTGGAGCGGTTCCGTCGGTAGGCGAACTGGAACGGGTGGAATGTTGGCGGCAGACTGGAGACGATGTGTTCTTTAACCAGCCTTTTGGAAGCACTTCATCATGATGGGAGTCAGAGCGACAGGCCGCTAATCATTGAGGGAGGTGACCTGAGGCTTCTTTGGGACTGGAATAATGGAGGCAGACTGGAAGCATGCTGGCACTATGGATTGGTCCAGCCAGGTGTTAAAGATGTCTGTGAGGACACCAGCCAGCTGATCTGGACCACTCCTTATACACCCTGCCCAGGTATGTTACAGGCCCCGGGGCCTTCCTTGGGTTGACTCTCCTCAGAGTTTTCCTCCCTTCAGCTACGTCCAGGTTTAGTGCCTCCTCCCCTGGTGTGGAACAGCTTTCACTGCTGGAGGCTGTTTAGTGCCTCAAACCTTCCAAAGAAGTTGTTCAGTTCATTTAGGAAGTCAGTGTTTGCTGCATCTACCGGGAGGGAGGGTGTGTTGTAGTCTGCGATCATCCAAATGCCTTTCCACATTCTCCTGGTGTTGCGGTCATCATCGAATAGATCCTGGATCTTCTGGCTGTGGTTCTTCTCTGATCTGATGGAACGGTTTAGGTTGGCATGCGCTGTTCTCAGAGCCTCTTTATCAACAGACCTGAAAGCTGAGTTCAGTGCTTTTAGCGATTTCTGCACCTCTCCATTTATCCAGGGTGGTTGGTTGGCCCGGGTGGTGATGTTCTTTTTAATGCTGACGTCCTCAATGCATTTGTTGATGTAGGCTGACACGGTTATGGCATACTCACCAATATTCAATTTGTCATATGTGGCTGCAGCCTTGAAGATGTTCCAGTCAGAGCATTCAAAAAAGTCTTGGAGCGAACCCTGGCCTTATCAGTTGTAACAAAATTCAAAGACAGTATTTTCCCATAACAGAGAGAAATGAATTTCTTTTTAGTGAGTACATCTTCATTAAATTTAAGAAGAACCTAAACAGAGTTCAAAACAGGTTGGTTGACTGGGAATTTAAGAGAATTTACAAAATGTCTCACTTGTAAAAACCCAAAAAGTGTTTTTGTGGTATATTATACTGAGTTTGAATTTGTTTAAAGGACATAAAACTACCCTTTTCAAATAAATTACAAACAAGTCTTATTTTTTAGAATGCCAATCATCAAATACACTAATGCCAATACCTGGAGGGAAAGCCTGGTTCCTAATTAGAGGTTGCAGTGCACTAGAAAAACCTCCTCTTCCAATGTGGGCAGCAATATTACGCCAAACCTTGAGTGTACGCATCAAAATTGAGTTGTTTCTGACACCCAGTGGAAGTTCCGCTGACTCAATAGATAACAGAACAAGAAGAGAAAGAGGGTCACAGCACCAAGGATCTACAGGTGGCTCACCTAGATGTAAAAAAGAATGTAAATTATCTGTACATGGCGAGCCCAGTAATAATAAAGGTTAGGAAGAGCCTGACCCCCTTCATCTAAAGGTAATTGAAAAATCCCTAATTTTATTCCAGACTTCTTTCCATGCCATATAAATTTAGAGAAACATCCATCAATCTCTGAAAATGTTTTTTTGGGTGATTCTAAGAGGCAGCATTAGCATAGGATATGATATTCTAGTGTCGTGGAAACTGTTCTCCCTACGACTTAAAATTGAAGCTAAGTCTTATAAAAATTCAAAGTTCTCAAAAAGCTGTAGAAAAGTCTTCAGACACTGATCAAAAATTAGGCAGAGGCAACTGAGTCCAGGTCCGGAGAATTTTATTTACAGAACACAAATGAGCTTTTCACCAGTGAGCAACAACAACTGACTTACATGCAGGAAAGGGCCCCCTTTTATTCACTCTCAGGGCTTGGGGCTCTTTCATCTTGGTGGAAGACCCACCTTCAAACCATATTTTATATTTTTAATTGAAGCCTTTCTTTGATCTATCAAAGCTTTTTCCTTCACAAGTCATAGTGACATTTCTTGTAGATCATGATGACATTTAGTGCAGTTAAATCAAAAACACATCATAGTCTTAATCATCAATATGTCAAAACAATGTTTTCATCCAGTGTGACTTATGATCATAATATTACATCAAAAAGGTCAGCATTAGTTTAAAAGTCAAGGTCCCAGTAAAACCTACCTTTTTCTGCGATAGTACTGCAGATGACAACTCAATATATCACAATTAGTTCAGCTTAGCTGTGAAACCCTAAACAACCCATTCTCAATGCGTCTGTCTTACAAACAGGTCTCATTTCTGCACCCTGGTTTTCAAAGGCCTGAAATGGCCTTGGACTCCCTTGGATGTTTCTATTCCCCCGCTCATTCTCGGTGTGTTCCCACCCTGGTCTCATCTCTCAGACTTCAAGGGGCCCAGCTGCAAAGAGCCATACACACACTTCTCTCTATCTCTCCATATTCGGTGGCGCACATTCTTTTGGACTCTGTGACCTTTATAAAATAAATGTATTTAGTGTTAAACATTTATTCAATATGTAAAACATGTATCCAATATATTCTAATCATTGGTGCAGATTAATTTTCTTCATCGTTCCCCCCTGTGATCCTGAAAAGGATCACCAAGTGAATCTACAGGTGATTGTCAAAGTGACATACTATACTATAAATGTGAAGTTTCAAAAATAACTGCTGGTTATATATTTTGCACACCCAACTAAAAGTGAGACTAAAACACACCATATACTTATAGTGAGTGATATAAAATGTGGTGATTACATGATAAAGTGATAAAATGTAAAAAATGGAGAACGTCTTAAAACAAAGAGGGATCCCACCCTTGGCTCACTTACGAGGTTCTTACCTCTTGCTTACTTTTTTATAGAAGGATTTTCAGTTATTGTTTTCTAAGCAGTAGGGGAATCCCAATGCCCAAGCAGCTTCATCTCCTACTAGGTCACTGCATTCCCCCCCGCAAGGTGTCATTACACACCCATAAACAAACCAAGAGCAACACCATCATGCCTAGACTATGCCAGGCAAACACATCATCTAATGGTCAATAGACCATCATTACAACCAACATATGAGTAACCATGTGGCACTCTCCTGCACAGTACTTGTACCGTCACATATGTTATGCATATACACAATTATTCTGTCAGTTATTTTTAGCATAGGTATTCATAATCATTAATAATCAGCATTGTCCTTTATATCCAGTATGGTGTTGTGGTTGAGATTAATAATAGTTCGGGCCTCCACGGGGGTAGGGAGCCATGCGCTTTTGATCAGCGGTCAGCTGCAGCAGCTGCCCTTGCAGGGTGATTATGGTCTGCCGTGCCTCTTGAAGTTGACGTGTCAGCTCTGCATTTTCTCGGGTCAAACGCTGATTCCCTGCCTTTGCCTTGCGTTTGTACACGGTGCGGCGAATCATTTCTAAGGGACGACGTGAGTAGATGTGCGTCAGACCCTTCGTCAACTTTGAATAAATTTCCGTGCTCATAGAAGTGATTTCAGGCTTAAGGTCATCATCGGTTTCATACGATTCCAGAGGATGAGCCAAGAACCTTGCAACGTGGCGAGATTCCTCAGGGGTGAGCACCATGCCCGCAACGACAACGTGTGCTGGTTCTGGCGGAGAGGCAGGCCTCATCTCGTTTAGCTCGGCCAGCACGCCTGAAGTAGATGGCAGCTCCTGAAGTGATCTGATGGGCGGTAGTCGGTCCTCCGGGTTCTCTGGACTGGCAGGGGTGCTGTTTGGGCCGAAGTCGATCCTGAGGGTCCCAGGTGATAGCGGGTTGGACATTGGCCTCCCTGTAGGTGATGGTGGTTGATCATCCGGCTGCCCTCTGGGTGTTATCATGGGTCTGTTCCACCCCGGAGGTGCGACGCCTGGCCCCCCTGCAGGATCTTCTGGCTGCCTGTTAGGAACATTGGAGCCTGCGGCTACTGCTACTTGTGTGCCTATCGACACATGTTTGTTGGGTCCCCCGGGCTTGTTACACTCTATCCATGCCTCTACGGTTTGGGGATTATTTGGGGGATAGAGGCCATAATAAGTCTCCTCATTTATCTCGTAAGACTCCGCCATGTTCAATTAATCTGCATTTGGAGACATAGTGTAGCATATTTATATATCATTATGAGGCATATTATTTCCCTAAATCCATAAAACTTCAGCATGCAAATTACTATATTTAAGTGAGTAAGTATATGAGTCATCATTATGCATGTTAATATACATATATACAATTTTTGTTATTAAAGAAATGCACGTACCTGATGGGGTGGGAGGAGATCATGGTTATGTTCTATATGACTTAGTCTAACTGTATTTCTACAATTGGGAACTGTCCAGTTACACTTACAACAAGCTTTGAGACCAATCCCCGAACAAGGGGTATGAGAGAAAGATGGAGAACGCATGCTTGTAGAATCTTGGACAAAGAAAAGCGCAGAGTCAAGTTTGCCGATCTGGTGGATTTTGTCAATAAACAGGCCAAAGAAGTTTTACACTCTCTGTTTGGTGATATAAAGGACAGCACCTTAAAGCTTCAAGTTAAAGGACAAGTGGATGAGAGGTTGCAAAGAAGAAGTGGCATCAAAAAGGTTTTCACTACAGCTGCAACTATTACCACTTCCCAGGACACACCTACCAAGGTAAAGAAAAAGGTCAGCGGAAATCAGACATGTGCATTTTCCAAGCCTTGTCTCTTCTGCCATGGCGAGGAGCACTCTATGGAACAATGCAAGAAGATGAGGAAATCACTTCACAAGGAAAAGATTGATTTCTTGCGAACTAAAGGATTGTGTTTCAGCTGCCTTAAAAAGGGACACATGAGCAATTTGTGCAAAGAAAAGGCCAGCTGTCAGGTTTGTGCACAATATCATCCCACAGTACTACACATAAAGAAAAGGTCCAGTATTGTTAACAACGAAGCAGGGCCTGAAGTGGGAACGGATGACGGAGAGGAGCAACCGACAGAGTCAGTTGTGAATGGATTCGTGGGAATTGATGCACCCATTTATGGTACAGAGAAACCAGAACACACATTGGCGATAGTTCCAGTCAAAGTCAAATCGAAAAGAGGTCAAAAGGTGACATGTACATACGCTTTTCTGGATCCAGGCAGTACAGCTTGTTTTTGTACTGAAGAGCTGATGAATGAGCTCAACCTTTCAGGCAGGAAAACGAATATTTTGCTGAAAACAATGGGAGAAGAAAACATCGTCAGTAGTCACATGGTTTCTGGTTTGGAAATAAGCAGCTTAGACAGTAATGATTTTTTTGAGATGCCAGAAATTTAGTCACAGCAACATTCCTGCTTCTGCCGATAACATTCCTTCACAAGATTATGTGAACAGGTGGCCCTACCTTCAGCAGGTGTCAATACCTAAGATCGAAGCTAAGGTTAGTCTTCTGATAGGGGCTAACGCTCCTAAAGCTATCGAACCTTGGCAGGTTATTGCAAGTGAAAATGGTGGTCCATACGCCGTGAGAACGAGGCTTGGTTGGACCATCAGCGAACCCCTCCAAGGACAAATTTCACAAAGTGCAACACAAGGGTTGACAGTGTTGTGCCTGAACGCTGCTCATTGAACGAAAGTTCATGAACTCGCTCATATTTTGGGCTTAACGTGGAACTGAACGTACTGCATTATTGCCTGATGAACGTTTTTGTGAACTCGTTCATTCTGGTGTCTGTGAACGGCACGCTCTCTCAGTTCAGCTCCATTCAATAGGTTGCCAGATTTCTATAGAGCCCTCCAGGCGAAACCCCGGCTAAATCACACCGTAAACAGGCCTTAATATGTAGCGGGGAAAACACCCAATCTGGCAACAGCAGCTACCAGCGTCGTAGCCTACAGCCGCGTGCGTCATCAAAACAAAATGCAGCGTGGAAGCCACAGCAGCAAGGAGGCGACTTAAAACAGGTTTATGACCAGGTGGTCGGTGAGGATGATGGCAACAAGTTTGCCCGCCGGCTTTCAGTAAAAAATCCGCACTTCAGTGTAATGTTTCTTATCTAAATGAAGAAACTTGGGTTCGTAACTGAACTTATTTATTACTGAAAACGAGTCGAGAGGATACAGGTAAACCGTGAAGTAAACAATCTTCATCTACGGATAACTTGCAACACACAAACATATCCAAGGGGTACATTAGTGTCTGTGGCCCTCTGGTGGCAGGAGGTAAAACTGCAACTCCTTAACTTATCATCACATCCCCTTTTTTTTCTAGAAATAATAACATTACAAATAAACAATTTTACAAACACTCTCTATACTTATTATAAGCAGTTTGAATCTGTATATTATTATGTTCTTGTAATCTCACATATATATAACTATGAACTCTTTTTTTTTTCTTTTAACTTAACATTACTTCTGAAACAACATAAACTATAACTCAAATTTCAATGAAAAGGATACATTTCATAGTCCTTAGAGATTCAGCCTGTCAGGTGCCTTGACAGTGCGTGATGATCTTCTCAACACTGGTAAGTCAGTCTCTACAGCTCTCTGGTGATCTTCCAATGGTGGATCATCTGTTGCGGTGGAGGCTGGATCTCCCAGTGAATCTTCATCAGTCTGTTCTTGCCATGTGTCTTGTGTTTTTAGCAGACTTCTTCGATTTCTCCTGAGGACTTGACCATCTTCTGTTTTGACGTTGTAAGATCTTGGACTCACTTCCTGAAGAACTGTTGCTTTTTTACTCCAGGTGCTGGAATCGTGTATTCTTACTGTGTCATGCCTAGCCAGTGGTACTAAGCTCTTTGTTGACTTGTCATAATTGGCTTTTTGTCTCCTTTGAAGATGTTTTTGTTTCTGTTTCACTTCCTTTTGTTTCGGTTCAGAGGTGTATGGAAGTGTGGTGCGTAGTCTGCGTCCCATAAGGATTTCTGCAGGGGACAGGCCATGCTCAAGAGGCGAAGCTCTATAACTCAGCAGAGCTAAGTATGGATCTGAATGACTTTCTTGTGCTTTCTTGAGCAGCTGCTTAACAATGTGCACACCTTTCTCTGCCTTTCCATTTGATTGAGCATACAGGGGACTAGAAGTCACATGACGAAAGTCATATTCTTGTGCAAAATCCTGAAACTCTTTGGAGCTATAGGATGGGCCGTTGTCACTATACACAACTTGAGGAATCCCATGCCTGGCAAAGATGGATTTCATGTGTTTAATCACACTGGCCGCTGACATGTTGGGGAGCAGTGCAATCTCTGGATAGTTGGATAGGTAGTCGATTACAAGCAGGTAATTCTTTCCATCCAAGTAGAACAAATCAGTCCCAACTTTTTGCCAGGGCTCGTCAGGTATTTCTGTGATTATCATTGGCTCTTTTGGCTGCTTAGCTTGATGTTTTAGACATGTTATACATCCTGACACCATTCTGTCTATATCAGCATTTATGCTTGGCCAATAGATGGAGGTTCTAGCCCTTCTCTTGCACTTTTCCATGCCTAGATGTCCTTCATGTAGTCTTTTTAGCATGTCTGGTCTCAGAGACTGAGGAATGACTACTCTATTCTTTCGCAAGAGCAGTCCATTAACAAAGCTCAGCTCCCCTCTAATGTTGTAGTATTGCTGACACTCATCCCGTGGCCAATGTTCTTTTATCAGTTGGATGACTCTCTGTAGGACGGCATCCTTCTTGGTTTCATCAGCGATGAGTCTGGATTTCATATCGGACATGGGCAGTGTCTCAGTAATCAGATTCACATGAAGGTTCACTTCGTTTTCCGTGGAACACTCGGCCTGCTCCTCCTTCTCTGTGGTTGCCCTAGACAGAGCATCAGCTAGCACTATGTGCTTTCCTGGTGTGTAAATCAGGTCGAAATCATAACGTTGTAGCTTCATCATGAGCCTTTGAATGCGAGGTGACATTTCACTGAGGTTTTTCTTGATGATAGCAATTAACGGTTTGTGGTCTGTCTCTGCCACAAACTTTGGTAGACCATACACATAGCCATGGAACTTTTGGAAACCGTACACCAGTCCTAAACACTCTTTTTCAATTTGAGCGTAGCGGCACTCAGCACTTGTCATCGTTCTCGACGCATAGGCGACAGGCTTCCAGTCTTCTCCACATGCCTGTAGTAGAACGGCTCCAATGCCATCCTTTGATGAGTCGGTGGATATCTTTATTTTTTTTGAAGGATCGAAAAACGTCAACACTGGCTCTGTTGTGAGAGTTGTTTTCAGACGGGACCATTCTTCCTCATGTTCAGATGTCCACTTAAACTCACACCTGTCATGCAGTAGCTCTCTTAAGTGCACAGTCTTGGAGGATAAATTTGGAATGAATTTTCCAATGAAATTGATCATGCCTAATGCTCGCAGCACACCTTTTTTGTCTTCAGGTCTAGGCATTTCCAGTATCGCTTTGATTTTACTTTTGTCTGGTTCCACACCGGCTGGTGACAGCTTGTCACCCAGAAAGGTGATTTCTTTTACTCCAAACTGACACTTGGATCTGTTCAGCTTCAGCTGGTACTTCTGGACTCTCTGAAGCACTTTGATGAGCCTTTCATTGTGTTGCTCAAGTGTGGATCCCCATAAAATCAGATCATCGACATACACACGTACACCTTCTATGCCCTCAATGATGTGCTCCATCGTTCTGTGGAATACTTCTGGAGCAGAGCATATGCCAAAAGGCATTCTCTGGAAGCAGTAGCGCCCATACGGTGTATTAAACGTGCAGTACTTTGTGCTGTCCTCATGCAGTTTTAACTGCCAGAAGCCTTGGGAGGCGTCTAATTTACTGAAGTATTTGGCACCCGCCATCTCACTTGTTATTTCATCTCTGGTAGGTATTTGATAATGTTCTCTTTTTATATTGTTATTCAGATCTTTTGGATCCATGCACACACGTAGTTCTCCATTCGATTTTCTGACACACACCATCGAATTGACCCATTCTGTGGGCTCTTCCACTTTCTTTATCACACCCAGTGACATCATTCTATCTAGTTCTTGCTTCAGCTTTTCTCGTAGAGGAGCTGGAACACGCCTGGGAGCATGGATGACTGGCTGTGCATCATCCTTCAGTTGTATCTTGTAGGTGAATGGTAAAACTCCAAACCCCTTGAAGATGTCTGGGTACTGGTTCACTATTGCCTCAACACTGGTCTGGCTAGTAAAATTATTAATGCAGTAAACCCTCTTCACTAAGCCTAAATGTTCACATGCAGCGTCACCTAATAATGAGTCATGTCCCTCCGGAACAACTACAAACATCAGGTGGTGCTCTTTTCCTTTAATTTGCACTTTAAGTTTGCATGTGCCTTTTGTGTCAATGTGGTGTCCATTATAGGCTTTGAGCTTCACTGAACTTGGATGGATGCGTGGTTTCACCTTCATTGCTCTGATGTCACATTCACTAATTAAATTTGCCTTTGCTCCTGTGTCTAATTTCAGCGGAATAACTGCACCGTTTATCTCCAGTGGCACAATCCATTTGTCTTTTCTAGCACAGGTTGCATTTTTGCTCTGTTCAATGTCTTTTGGCTGTGCTGCTATGCTATCTTCAGCTTGTGCTACCATCCCAACAAAGAACGAATCAGCAAGCTCCGTTTCTTCCACTGTGTGGACTCTATCACTGCCACTCTGTTTCCCTTTGGAAAAGCATTGCTTAGCAAAGTGATTCTTCCCTTTACATTTGCTACACGTTTTGCCAAATGCTGGGCATTGCTTTGGTGCATGCTGATTTCCACATCTCTTGCATGAAAACATCTCTGTCACATTTGGTTTTTTGCTCATTTTTTTCTGTTTCTGCATTTGCTTTACCGCAGCTACGGGAACACTTTCCTGTTCCTTCTGTCCACTGAATGTTTTTGCATGCAGCTTAGCCAGTTCACTTGCGTTACCAATTTTAATAGCCTCCGGCAGCTTTAATTCGGGCTCTCTTAGTAACCTCTCTCTCACTTTTTTGTCATGGACTCCAAACACTATTTGGTCACGAATCATTGAATCTTTCAGTTCTCCAAAGTTACATGTTCTGGCTTTCAATTTCAAGTCCGTCACAAAAGCATCAAAACTTTCAGTTTGCGATTGCATGCGGGACCGGAACACATACCGTTCAAATGTTTCGTTCTTCTTTGGTGAACAGTGGTCATCAAATTTTTCCACAACTTTGTCAAACTGTTCCTTGTGCTCCCTTGCAGCAAACACAAACGTATTAAATACCTCCACAGCCTGGGGTCCCGCGATGGTAAGAAGCAGTGCTATTTTCCGCGCGTCTGGCTTTGTGTCCAGTCCCAGCGCTTGCAGGTACAAACTGAATCGTTGCTTGAAAGTTCGCCATTCACAGTCCACATTTCCAGTCCAATTCAGAGGTTCTGGCGGCTTCACACTTTCCATGACTTCTGTTGGACCACTCCTGGTACCATGTAATGTTTCTTATCTAAATGAAGAAACTTGGGTTCGTAACTGAACTTATTTATTACTGAAAACGAGTCGAGAGGATACAGGTAAACCGTGAAGTAAACATTCTTCATCTACGGATAACTTGCAACACACAAACATATCCAAGGGGTACATTAGTGTCTGTGGCCCTCTAGTGGCAGGAGGTAAAACTGCAACTCCTTAACTTATCATCACAAATCCCAGGGAGAAATTAATTTCTTTACATTACTCCATCTGTAATAGAGTGACTATAGGACACAATTTCATACAATATATATAGTTAGGGGGTCCCCGCTCCATCTCGCCATCAGTTTGGGGGTCCTTGGTCTGGAAAACATAGAAGACCCCTGTTCTTGAGGGTTTTACTATCCATGTAACTTGTTTGTTAAACCTGCCTGGTATAATTTTCCAGGATTCCAGGATTCCTTTTTAGTATGTATTGAAATGGAATTTCAAATGGAAAAATTATTAAAATTAAAAAAACATTTGCACCTTAAAGACTACTTTCCTGTTTTTCTTTTAATAATTACTCATAAAAAAGACCATTCAAGCAGCACATTTTTCCTGATGTTTCTGAGAATATACTGTAGGGGTGAAAGCTGCAGCTGCTACTAGTGTGAAGTGAATGGACAGCAACAAAGCGTTAAAAGCAACAATGGGGAAATGCTGTCCCCTCAATGCTAATGTAAACCCTGGTTGGATAAGGATTCAAAACTGGATATGAAGATGAAATCTGACGCACAGTTTCAGTGTTACAACTGATAAAATAATTTCTGTCTGTGGTTCTACAGTAGGCTATGGTGTAATTGAGCAATATATGGAAAAAAAAAGAACTATGAACTATGAACTAGTTCGTTTTTTGAATTGTGAACTATGAACTGAACTAGTTCATTTTAAAATGTGTGAACTGAACTTTGAACTAGTTCACGTAGAAAGAGAACTTTCCCAACACTGAGGGTTGATTCAAGTTTCAGCAAATCGCATATCAGTAAGCACATTGGATGAACTCTGGAGTCAACAGTTTAAAAGTGATTTTCCTGAGTGTAAAGGAAACGAGAAAGAAGAAATGTCAAGGGAAGATTTGCAGTTTATGGAGATTACGACACAGTCAGCTACCATCGTGGATGGACATTACAGGATCGCATTGCCATTACGGAACAAACATATTAAGATGCCCAACAACCGTAAAGTGGCTGAGCAACGTGCCTTAAACCTAAAGCGGAAATTGGAGAAGAACTCTTCATTCCACACTGAATACTCAGGTTTCATGAGTAACATTATAGACAAAGGTTATGCAGTGAAGGTACCGGAAGAAGACCTTGATCGTGACAATGGGAAGGTTTGGTACCTGCCACATCACGGAGTTTACCATCCTAAGAAACACAAACTTAGAGTGATCTTTGACTGTGGAGCGTCATACAAAGGTACTTCTTTAAATAACCAATTATTACAAGGACCAAATCTTACAAGTACCCTTCTTGGAGTGATTATTAGATTCAGGCAAGAAGAGGTGGCCATTATGGCAGATGTGGAAGCAATGTTTCACCAAGTAAGGGTGCCTGATGATGATTCTGACCTTCTCCGGTTTCTGTGGTGGGAATCTGGCGACATTACTCAGGAAATGCTGGGGTACAAGATGGTGGTTCACATTTTTGGTGCAACTTCGTCACCAAGCTGTGCCAATTTCGCTCTCCGTAAATGTGCCGAAGACAACCAAGACCAGGCCAACAATCAAGCAGTTGACACAGTGCTACACAACTTCTATGTAGATGATTGTTTAAAGTCCGTGAGTTCAGAAGATGAAGCCATCCAGTTGTATCACACTCTGAGAGCAGTATGTCATAGAGGCGGATTCAGACTTACAAAATGGATTAGCAATAGCAGAGCAGTGCTGTCAGCTATCCCAGAAGAGGAGAGGACATCAGAAGTTAAAAATCTGGATCTGGACCAGGATATGCTACCCATAGAGAGGGCTTTGGGAGTCCACTGGTGTATTCAGTCGGACAGCTTCAGGCTCAAGATCATAATGACAGACAAGGCTGCCACTCGGAGGAACATCCTTTCCATCGTGAGTTCTGTCTATGACCCATTGGGTATCCTGTCACCAGTCATTCTTCAGGCTAAGAAGATTCTGCAAGAGCTTTGCAGGCGGAAGATTGGGTGGGATGTCATTATACGCGAAGACTTGGCTCATAACTGGCTCGAGTGGAAGACCCAGCTCCACCTGCTGGAGAACATAAGTGTTCCAAGATGTTTTAAAACGTCAGGATTTGCACTGTCGGTATACAACCAGCTGCACCATTTTGCTGATGCCAGCGAAGAGGGCTATGGTACAGTTAGCTATTTGCTGCAGAAGAATATCAGTAACGAAGTTCATTGTGCATTCATGCTGGGGAAAGCAAGAGTGGCCTCACTTAAGCCTGTAACGGTTCCCCGTATGGAACTTACTGCAGCAACCATGGCAGCACGCATGGACAATGTTTTCACATCAGAACTGTAACTTCCACTCCAGCCATCTGTGTTTTGGTCAGATAGTACCACAGTGCTGAAATATATCAATAACCAAACTAGTAGGTTCCGCACGTTCGTTGCTAATCGTGTGGATGCCATCCTGAAGTGCTCAGATCGACAGCAATGGAGGTATATCAACACCTCATTGAATCCCGCTGACTGTGCATCCAGGGGTCTCAAGGCAGAAAACTTCGTTCACCACCATGTATGGTTACATGGGCCGGACTTTCTTGTGAAACACATGGACGAATGGCCAGAGAGTGTGCATACAGGTGGAGATCTGACTACACAAGACCCAGAGGTGAAGAGTACACTGATTTGTGCTCACACTGTTGAGGAATATAAAGATGTAGTGGAGGAATTCCTGCAGTACTTCTCATCCTGGTTTCGACTAAAAAGGGCGGTCGCATAGATGCTTAAGGTTAAGAGTATTCTGCTGCAACGGTGTCGCAAAAGGAAAGAGCTAAGTTCTATTAAGACCCAATCTGATGTTGAAAAGGAAATGAAAGGTTTCAAGGAAAGTCAGTTTAAAGCGAACATCAAGAAACTAACTATGGAGAACCTTGCAAAGGCTGAAGAAGCAATTGTTTGCTATTGCCAAGCTAGGGCATTTTCCAAAGAGATCACTGCACTTTCTAAGGGTCAGGGAGTGAAGAGGACTAGTTCTCTTTTCAAACTGAATCCAGTACTTGAAAAAGGCATTCTCAGGGTTGGAGGACGACTTAGGAAAGCTGCACTCCCGGAGGAGTCAAGGCGCCCGCCAATCCTAAGTAAGGATCTACACCTCATAAAGCTTATCCTCAGAGAAATTCATGAGAACTTGGCACATTGTGGTCGTAATCATGTAATCTCAAAGTTGAGAACTAAATTTTGGGTTCCCGGTGCCAACACTGCAGTAAGACAGATACTCTCTAAGTGTATCGTCTGTCGACGTGCGCATGGAGTTGCAGGAAAGCAACAAATGGCAGACCTTCCTCAAGACAGAGTTCTTCCAGATGACACAGCTCCACGCAATTCTTGGGTCACAGGGAAAGTAATCCAAACCATCTCTGACAAGACAGGACTGGTGCGTCAAGTGAAGATCAAAACCAAGACGAGCACAATGGACAGACCCATAACAAAGATTTGTCTTTTACAGGAATCAGGCTGAAGCAATCATTCGTAGAGACTAATAAGTTTGTTTTATATTTTTATGTTGTTTATTGAAGGGTATTTGAGTACCTCGGCTCCACAAGTTTTAAGTTGGTAATTGTGTAATAGGGTCACAATTAGGGGCCGGAATGTGGAGGCCAAGTTAATGTAGAAAATATATAGTTATTGTAAAAACGTATTTGTTTAATTAATAATTTAATAAGTGAATTTGTTGATGTTTAGGAAGCATTATTATATTGCATGTAGTTAAATTCATAATGTTTTGTGACTAAGTGTTTTATTTTAAGTTTGTATGCCTTATAACTTCATTGGCCACTTTGCAATTTATGCAAATGAAGTGCGCAGCCTGGCGTTAACGGAGGGGAGGAGAGAGGAAAAAAGGCGACGGCGCTGCAAGTGAGAATCGACAGAGCCACACGGTTTTTCAACCGTAGTTTGTTTTGTGGAGGTTATTTAAGATTTGACTGCTCATGTAAAGGATAACACAAGAAACTGTGGAATAAATCTTTTTGTTTTACATCTTTACATCGGAGCGCTGTGGAAGTTTCTTTTTGTTTTTCCTCCTCAAACGCACGAGTGAAATCAGCTAAATTAACCTTGTGCCAGGTGTTCATTCAAACCAGATGGAATTAACTCCTTCGTGGCATCGCACAGAGCTGAAAGTTTGTTTGCTCAGCAGCAGTCAAATAGTCCTTTGCCAACGCAGGAGAGTCAAGTGTGGAACAATAACGTTGTTCAAAACATGCATCAAACACATGCTGTTACCTCTCAGCCATCGCGGACACCAAGTGCTCTGCAGAATGTAGTCGAAGTGCTAACAAAGCAGCAGAATTTGGCAGCATTGCCCCCTCAGAACATTTCCGTTTTTACAGGAGACCCATTAGAGTATCGGCTATTCATTCGGGCATTTGAACATGGGGTGGAGGATAAAGCAGAAAGCGACAAAGACCGGCTGTACTACTTGGAACAGTACACAAGTGGACAGCCACGAGAATTGATAAGAAGTTGTCTTCATATGGAACCAAAGCATGGATATAATGAAGCTAAAAGACTTTTGGAAGAGCATTTTGGAAACAGCTACAAGATATCTGTAGCTTATATTAACAAGGCTCTTGGATGGCCTACAATCAAATCTGACGACGGAGAGAGGCTCTTTCATGCATTCGACTCATCTCAATGGATGTCGAATGCAATGGCAAGACGAGAGTACATGGAGGGAGTTGGATAACACAGCTAACATGTGCGCCATCATTGCCAAGATCCCATACAAAATGAGAGAAAGATGGAGAACGATGCTTGTAGAATCTTGACAAAGAAAAGCGCAGAGTCAAAGTTTGCCGCATCTGGTGGATTTTGTCAATAAACAGGCCAAAGAAGTTTTGTACATCCTCTGTTTGGTGATATATAAGGGACAGCACATTAAAAGTCAGTTAAAGGACAAGTGGATGAGGTTGCAAAAGTTAAAGAAGTGGCATCAAAAAGGTTTTCACCACAGTTGCAAACTATTACCACCTTCCAGACACACCTACCGCTGCAAAGAAAAAGGTCATGAAATCAGACATGTGCATTTTCCAAGCCTTGTCTCTTTGTCATACAGGAGCACCTATGGAACAATGCAAGAAGATTAGGAAATCACTTCACAAGTGAAAAGATTGATTTCTTGCGAACTAAAGGATTGTGTTTCAGCTGCCTTAAAAGGGACACATGAGTAATTTGTTAAAGAAAAGGCCAGCTGTCAGGTTTTGTGCACAATATCATCCCACAGTACTACACATAAAGAAAAAGGTCCAGTATTGTTAACAACGGAAGCAGGCCTGAAGTGGAACGGATGACGGAGAGGAGCAACCGACAGAGTCAAAGCCGTGAATGGATTCGCGGAATTGATGCACCCATTTATGGTACAGCAAAACCAGAATTTACATTGGCGATAGTTCCAGTCAAAGTCAAATCGAAAAGAGGTCAAAAGGTGACATGTACACGCCTTTTCTGGATCCAGGCAGTACAGCTTGTTTTGTACTGAAAAGAGCTGATGAATGAGCTCAACCTTTCAGGCAGGAAAACGAATATTTTGCTGAAAACAATGGGAGAAGAAAACATCATCAGTAGTCACATGGTTTTCTGGTTTGGAAATAAGCAGCTTAGAAGGTAATGATTTTTTGAGATGCCAGAAATTTACAGTCACAGCAACATTCCTGCTTGCCGCATAACATTACTCACAAGATTATGTGAACAGGTGGCCCTACCTTCAGCAGGTGTCAATACCTAAGATCGGCTAAGGATAGTCTTCTGATAGGGCTAACGCTTCCTAAAGCTATGAACCTGGCAGGTTATTGCAAGTGAAAATGGTGGTCCATACGCCGTGAGAACGAGGCTTGCTGGACCATCAGCCAACCTCCAAGGACAAATTTCAAAGTGCAACAATAAGGGGTTGATTCAAGTTTCAGCAAATCGCATATCAGTAAGCACATTGAGATGAACTCTGGAGTCAACAGTTTAAAAGTGATTTTCCTGGAGTGTAAAGGAAACGAGAAAGAAGAAATGTCAAGGGAAGATTTGCAGTTTATGGAGATTACGACACAGTCAGCTACCATCGTGGATGGACATTACAGGATCGCATTGCCATTACGAACAAACATAAGATGCCCAACAACCGTAAAGTGGCGGGAGAGCAACGTGCCTTTAAACCTAAAGCAGAAATTGAGAAGAACTTTCATTCCACACTGAATACTCAGGTTTCATGAGTAACATTTGTGACAAAGGTTATGTGCAGAATGTTCCTCGAAGAAGATCTTGATCGTGGATGATGGGAAGGTTTGGTACCTGCCACATCACGGAGTTTACCAGCCTAAGAAACACAAACTTAGAGTGGTCTTTGACTGTGGAGCGCCATACAAAAGGTACTTCTTTTAAATAACCAATTATTACAAGGACCAAATCGGTGTACCCTTCTTGGAGTGATTATTAGATTCGAACAAGAAGAGGTGACCATTATGGCAGATGTGGAAGCAATGTTTTCACCAAGTAAGGGTGCCTGATGATGATTCTGACCTTCTCGGTTTCTGTGGTGGGAATCTGGCTTACATTACTCAGGAAATGCTGGAGTACAAGATGGTGGTTCACATTTTTGGTGCAACTTCGTCCACCAAGCTGTGCCAATTTCGCCTCCGTAAAT
>JAGKQL010001005.1:17685-30387 GCA_018398635.1 Cyprinodon brontotheroides
CGTGGACCCTCCTTTAATAGTGTGGACAAACAGGAAACACAGAAAAAAGAATTGAGTCACTCCATCTTAGCACTACCACACGTAACAGATTGTACACAAAGATGTGCTTTAGTTGTAGTAATCAGTAGCATTTAGTTCCTTTCACTAACAATTTTCCTCCCCTCACAGGTCATCACCTCACTTCTCATTGAGCTGTTGTGCAGAGCTACAACAATAAGATTAGGGCTGTAATTATAGAAATATTCAATAAATACAGAAAATTCTTGTGTGAAAATGTGTATTGATGCAAATGTAGGCTTAAAGTGTAGTTCTAAATAAAGTCATTTTAAAAGGTCTAAGACTCTAAAGGTGCTGTGAAAGTGCTCCATTTACAGTGGGGAGAACAAGTATTTGATACACTGTTTATTTTTCAGGTTTTCCCACTGCAAAGCTTGTAGAAGACTGTAATTTCTATCATAGGTACTCTTCAACTGTGAGTGATGGAATCTAAAACAAAAATCCAGAAAAAATACAATGTATGATTTTTAAATAATTAATTTCCATTTTATTGTGTGAAATAAGTATTTGATCATCTATCAACCAGTAAGAATTTTGGCTCTCACAGACACGTTAGTTCTTCTTTAAGAAGCCCTCCTGTTCTCCACTCATTACCTGTATTAACTGCACCTGTTTGAACTTGTTACCTGTAAAAAGACACCTGTCCACACACTCAATCAATCACACTCCAGCATCTCCACAATGCCCAAGACCAGAGAGCTGTGTAAGGACATCAGGGATAATATTGTAGACCTGCACAAGGCTGGGATGGGCTACAAGGGACAATAGAAAAGGCAGCTTGGTGAAGAAGGCAACATCAGTTGGTACTATTATTAGAAAATGGAAGAAATACAAAATAACGGAAAATCTCCCTCGGTCTGGGGCGCCATGCAAGATCTCACCTCATGGAGCATCATTGATCTTGAGGAAGGTGAGGAATGAGCCCAGAACTACACGGCAGGACCTGGTCAATGACCTGAATAGAGCTGGGACCACAGTCTCGAAGAAAACAATCAGTAACACTCTACGCCGTCAAGGATTAAAATCCTGCAGTGCACGCAAGGTGCCCTTCCTCAAGCCAACGCATGTCAAAGCCCGTCTGATGTTTGCAAATGACCATCTGAATGATCCAGAGGAGGAATGGGAGAAGGTCATGTGGTCTGATGAGACAAAAATAGAACTTTTTGGTTTAAACTCCACTCGTCATGTTTGGAGGAAGAAGAATGATGAGTACAACGCCAAGAACACCATCCAAACCGTGAAGCATGGCGGTGGAAACATTCTTTGGGGATGCTTTTCTGCAAAGGGGACAGGACGACTGCACCATATTGTGGGAAGGATGGATGGTTCCATGTATCGTGAGATTTTGGCCAACAACCTCCTTCCCTCAGTAAGAGCACTTAAGATGGGTCGTGGCTGGGTCTTCCAGCATGATAATGACCCAAAACACACAGCCAGGGCAACTAAAGAGTGGCTCCATAGGAAACATTTTAAGGTCCTGGAGTGGCCTAGCCAGTGTCCAGACCTGAATCCAATAGAAAATCTTTAGAGGAAGCTTAAAGTCCGTGTGGCCCAGCGACAGCCCCGAAACCTGAAGGCTCTGGAGGAGTGGGCCAAAATCCCTGCTGCAGTGTGTGCAAACCTGGTCAAGAACTACAGGAAACATCTGATCTCTGTAATTGCTAACAAAGCACACAAGTACAGGTTGTCATTAACTGTACTGGTGCAATATGAAAAATAAATGTTTGTGTTAAAATTCTATGCAAACTTACATGAGAAATGTAGTTGTACTATCCACAAAATATAGGCTACTTTTCTCATAAAAAAAAAGACATTTTTGTTTTTAAAAGCTCCTAAGGGGACCAATAATAAAAAATATTGAAAGTGGTTGAAGGTCATTTGGTATCTTCAGATCGCCAAGGAGCACGGACATGACAAGGGTACTTCATGCAGGTCCAGTTTATTTTAGTGTCAGGGTTTAGTTGTGGTTTGAGGACCCAAATGCAGAGGCAGAGAGGGAGGAGATTTCTTGCAGTTTAATGGGGCAAAAACAGTAAACAAAGGCAGGAATCCAAAAATCCAACTAATAATGAAAAGCAAACCAGAACTATGGAGACATCTGGGGAAACCAAACACGAGGAGCCAGGGAGAGACGAGGTAGGTGGACAACAGCATGGGAGGACAGCAAAGACAAGGAACCAACAAAGAGTGAGAGCAGAGGGAGAGCATATATGGTCCGATTAACAGACCTCAAAAGGCAAAATCGCACTGAGCTACAGGTCTTAGTTAATGTGTGCCATTTCTGTATTTAACACACACATAAGGCGACCGGACTATAGGGCGCGTTTTTTATATACAGGTACATGTCCTCTACTACCTTTAAATACCTCTACTGCGTATTTAAAAATACAGCGGGGGCAAAAACTGAGTATGACTGTGCTTTATTCATGTATTTATTACAAAGTATTAATCAAACCTGGGAGCTGGCCGTGAGACAGACACATCGCAGATGACACAGCTGCTGTGATGACTCCTAAATTAACTTAAAATCCTGAAACCTGCCGATGGAATATGTTCGCTTTTATTACCGGTATCCTGGTGCCTGCAGTTTAAATTATTTAGATGAAAAACACCTGCCAGCCGGTGAACCTGGAGGCTGCCCAGCCCAGAGGCTGCTGATGAGGGATTTCTACTGTCGTGCAACGCTGGTATGTGGGGGTCTGAGGAGCCTCCCAATGAGAAATAGATAATCTGGATGAACTGACTGCAATTATTAAGTTTTCAGGTGGACTTTCTCACTTAAAAACATATTAAAACTACTTTATTCCCACTGATCACAGCAAATATAGCTGCAAGATTTTAGATTATTTAGATGAAAAACACCCAGCCACCGCGTGTGAAGAAGGAGGAGACCCGCCCAGAGGCTGCTGTTGAATTAAGTTTTCAGGTAGAAAAAATAGAGCGGGAGCAAAACTGAAGTATGATTGTGTTTTATTCATGTATTTATTACAAAGTAGTAATCGAACCCATCAAAGTCATCATCATCCTCTGTTTCTGAATTCGTTCAGCTGGCGCTTAAATCAGACATGCCAATTTCCCCTTCTTCTGACATCAGAGTCACTTTCCGCGTAGCGCAGCTCCTCAGAAATAATGCCGGCTTTTGCAAAAGCTTGGAAATCTAACAGAGCTACAGCAGACACGTTAGTCCAAGCATCAACAATCCATCCGCAAACTGTGGCGTAACTTACCCTCGGGGCTGCCTTCCACTTTTCTTCTGAAAACTGTGGTCTCAGTCTTTCATCCATCGCCCCACGCCAAAAGTAGAGCCTTTACTTTTGAACGTACGTTCACACCGATGTCTAACGGTGGAAGTTCCTTTGTCAGACCCCCTGGGATAACGGCGAGCGCGAGCACAGCGTTTATTTGTTTCACCATGTTTTTCACATCGCTGTTAATATGTAACTCCAGGAGTGACCAAATGAGGAAAAAACCACCTGGACTCCTCATGAGGAAAGAGCAAAAGATCATCCATCGAGAAAAGATCCATCCAGGACTTTTTCATTTGCCTTAAGATCAGATGTCACCAGAGTGATGAGGAAAGAGCAGAGGACCAAAATGCCGAAAGAGCAGAGGGACATCATTTCTTTGATTGCTGATGCAGCTGGGCCAAAATGAGTTAAAGAGCAGAAGACCTAAATTTTTCCATCTTCAGAGGAAGCAAGCGGCGAGCACAAGATGCTAACGATCAAAATGCGCGCTGAGCAGCGCTTTGCTGCTCAAAGAGCTGAGCAGGGATCTTTTAAGCGCAAAATAAGATATCGCAGCTGACCAACCGTTGACTTTTGCAGATGACCAACTGAGGCTAGAGCAGAGCACCTGCAAAATCCGCTCAGAGCAAGAGCACCAGCATGAGGCAAGAGCTGAGCCACCATGAGTTTTTCAGCAGAGGACCAAATGAGGAAAGAGCAGAGCACCAAATGGAGGAAAAGATTAGAGGAGCAAAGGAGGAAAGAGCGCAGTGGACCAAAACTGAGGAAAGTTCAGAGGACCAAATTCAGGAAAGAGTAGATTTTCATCATTCTCACCGAGCAGTGGTTCCCAAATGTCGAAGTTGCAGAGGACCACATAGGGCGCACCCATAGGGTAGAGGACCAAAATGAGGAAAAGAGAGCAGAGGGACCAAATGAGGAAAGAGCAGATGGACCAAATGAGGATAGTCCTGAGGATCAATACGAGGAAAGAGCAGTTGATCAGATGAGGAAAGAGCAGAGGACTAAAACGAGGCTAGAGCAGAGGATCAAAATGAGTGAAAGAGCAGTGGACCCACCGAGGAAAAAACAGGAGGACCAAATGAGGAAAGGTTTTATTACCTCTTTTTCTATATCTGAGATTTTTATGAGGAAAGAGCACAGGACCAAAACGAGGAAATATTACAGACCAAAATGAGGTCAGAGCAGAGGACCAAACGAGGAAAGAGTACAGGACCAAATGAGGAAAGAGCAGAGGACCCTCTCAACACAGGAAAGGTTAGAGGACCAAATGAGGAAAGTGAGCAGAGGACCAAAATGAGGGAAAGAGAGGAGGACCAAAATGAGGAAAGAGCAGAGGACCAAAATGAGGAAAGAGCAGAGGATCAAAATGAGGAAAGAGCAGAGGATCCAAATGAGGAAAGAGCAGAAGAATCAAAATGAGGAAAGAGCAGGAGGATCAAAATGAGGAAAAGAGCAGAGGACCAAAAAATGAGGAGTAGAAAGCGTGAGGACCAAAATGAGGAAAGAGCAGAGGACCAAAATGAGGAAAGAGCAGAGGACCCAAATGAGGGAAAGAGCAGAGGACCAAAATGAGGAAAACAGCAGAGGATCAAAATGAGGAAAGAGCAGAGGACCAAAATGAGGAAAGAGCAGAGGACCAAATGAGGAAAGAGCAGAGGACCAAAATGAGGAAAGAGCAGAGGGACCAAAAAATGAGGAAAGAGCAGAGGACCAAAATGAGGAAAGAGCAGAGGACCAAATGAGGAAAGAGCAGAGGACCAAATGAGGAAACAGGAAATAACACATGATGGAAATGATGCTAAATGTAAGAGAAATCCAACAAAGACAATGGACAGAAAAGAACAACATAAACACAGCAAAAGTGACTACAGACAATGCAAGGCAGGTCCTATGAAGTTTAAAATTTTATTTTTTCTGAGCTCCCAAAGAGGTCCCGACACTAAATTATTTTATGAAGTGAACTATTAGTTAATATCTGTAAAATCAGCTCTCAGCTTGAAATATGAAGAAAAGCAACAAGTTTATGCCACCTGCAGTCAAGACTCTGCATCCTAAAAGCTCTGAAAGTGATCACAACTATTCTGTGCCTATGGAGTCAGCAACAGTTAGCAAACGGGAAAGGGAAGCTAATACCCCGACCAGCACTCCAGAAAAAAGCAAACACATGGAGAAAAGAACAAAAGGTACGTCCCAGGAACAAATGAACACTGAGTCCATTCTAAATGCTATAAGTTCCTTAGGACAGAAAGTGGATGACCGCATGGAAGAAGTTGGCACGCAAATGAAGCAGCACAGTGCTATGCTAGCGGCTATTGCTAAATCGGTTCAGCTAAACGCAGAAGAGCTTAAAGATTGCAAAAAGAAAATAATAGAATTGGAGAAACAAGTGGATACACTCTCCAAAGAGAACATGCAGTTGAAAGAAGGTGTCCTTAACAGTGAAAGATATAAAAGACGGTGGTGCCTCCGCATAAAAGGTAAAAAGGAAAAGTCTAATGAGAACATCCGTGAAGAAGTTGTGGCCCTTCTGTGCAAAATTGCACCTAATTTGGCTTCAAAAATGGATGAAGAAGTTGAAGTTGTCCATAGAGTGGGTCGAAGGATGAATAACAGAGACAGACAGATCATCATTCTGTTTGTGAGACGAGCCTTGAGAGACGACATCTGGAGGAGGACTAAAACTTCTCCCATTTGCAAAGAAGAAGGAGTTCGCTTCTCTGAAGATTTGACACCAGAAGATTGGAAAGCAAGACAAGTTCTGTGGCCAAAAATTGAAAAGGCAAGAAAAGAAGGCAAAGCTGCGGGCTTCAGAGGCCCGTTTGGCTTCATTGAAGGCAAACGCATCATGGATGCTTCTACAGCTGAGAACTGAGATGCAGCAGAAATGAGCATGGAAAGATAGAGGACTGTTCTGTTAATGGGACCTCGCACTCAAGGTTCTTTTCTTTTCACTCTCCTAAACCGTTTGTGCATAAGTTCATGTGTTCTATTTTTCAGATAAAAAATGATTTTTCTTTAGTTTCTTTTAACTCAAGGGGACTGAAAGACTCACTTAAACGGAAAGCAGTTTTTTTGTTTTGTAAAGGACAACAAGCACATTGCATCTTTTTACAGGAAACTCATTCTGACGCATCTGACGTGAAGTTCTGGTCGCAGCAATGGGGAGATAAAATTCTCTTCAGTCATGGGACAAATCGATCTGCTGGAGTCGCCATCTGCTTTTTCAGGTGTCCCGGCAAGATTTTGAGTGAAAAAGCAGATAAGGATGGACATTGGGTGGCCTGTGTTTTAGAAGTTGATAACGTCCCAATAATTTTGTTAAACATTTATGGATATAATAATGATCAATACAATAGGAATCTGCTACATCAGATAACAATGGTTATTGCAGAGTTTAATGCTAATTTTCCTACTGATCATATCATAGTTGGACGGGATTTCAACTTGGCTCCAGATGAATATATGGATCGTTGGCCTTCACGGCTGGCAAAAGAAACTCCAAATCCTATTGTTAAAGAATTTGTTAGCAGCACGAAATTGATGGACGTCTGGAGAACGCTAAACAGTGGAGTCAAACAGTTCACCTGGCACAAACCTAATGGTCAAAGTAAATCACGCATTGATTATTGGCTGGTATCTAATGCAGTTCTAGAGGGTACTAAAGAAACAATGATAGCAAACTGTCCTTTAAGTGATCACTGCATTATTAGTTTAAAACTACAAAATCTAGATAGAAGTTCTAAACCCAATAATTACTGGAAATTTAATTCAAACCTTCTTAAAAACTTTGAGTTTTGTCAATTTATTAAAGAACTTATTCTAAATATATCAAATGATAATTCTATTGAAACACCAATTCTTAAGTGGGAATACTTGAAATACAGTATTAGAAAGTTTTCAATAAAATTTGGTCAAGAATTACATAGAAAAAAAAAGCAGAAGAGACAATAGTGATTAAAGATCTTATGTCACTTTACAGAAAATTAAGTTGGACTGATGAGGATAAAGAAACAATAAATAAATTGCAATCTAAATTAGATGAGATTTACATAAATAAGGCAAAAGGTGCTTATGTGAGGTCCAGAGCCAGGTGGATCGAAGAAGGAGAAAAAAATAGTGCTTTCTTTTGTAACTTAGAAAAACATAGACAAGAATATAATTCTATTAATAGTCTTATTATTGATGGAGTGGAATGTTCTGAAACTAATAGAATAACAGAAGAAGTATTTAATTTCTATAGTAATCTTTATAAATCTTCACATACAGAGAGAATTACTTCATCCTTTTTTGATAAAATAAGTAATCTAGTTCCTGTTATTGATGAAAACTTTAAGGAAATCTGTGATGAAGAGCTAAGAATCTCTGAATTTGATATTGCTATAAGAAATATAGCATCTGATCGCGCTCCTGGTCCAGACGGACTCACAGCCAACTTTTATAAACATTTCTGGGAGGATTTAAAACTTTTGTTGTTTCAGGCTGTAGAAGAATGTGTTAGTAGAAAGGAACTCGTGCAAACTATGAAACAAGGCATAATTAAACTAATCCCAAAACCTGGTAAAGATAAGAAAAACTTAAATAATTTAAGGCCTATCACGCTATTGAACACAGACTACAAGATCCTAACAAAGGTTTTGGCAATGAGGTTAAAAACTGGCTTGCCTAGAATAATTAGTCAAACACAATCTGGTTTTCTAAAAGGCAGATCCATCCATAATAACATCCGCCTGGTTCTGGACCTTATTGATTATAGTCACTTAATAAAAGATGACAGTTTTATGTTGTTTTTAGATTTTCACAAAGCATTTGATTCTGTAGAACATCAATTTATTGTTAACACGTTGAGACATTTCGGATTTGGTGATAGTTTTCTTAATATGATTACCATGTTAAACACCAATATCAACAGCTGCGTGTCTCTGTCACAGGGCACATGTCCCAGAATCAAAGTAGAAAGAGGAATCAGACAAGGTTGTAGTATCTCGCCTCTCTTATTTATTTTAGTCACAGAGCTACTAGCAAAAACAATTAAAAACTCCAATATTGAAGGTTTGGAAATAAATAACCAGAAAATAATCATTAGCCAATTTGCAGATGATACAACCCTCTTCCTAAAAAACAAAGAACAAATTCCTATAGCTCTAAAGCTAATAGAGTTGTTCTCTCAAGCCTCAGGGCTGCAGTTAAATATAAACAAATGTGAAATTATGAGCATTCATAACTGTTCTGATTCTTCAATTTTCAATATTCCAGTTAAAAATGAAATTAAATACTTAGGCATGTGGATTTCTAAATGTAAAGCTACCAGCGTTAGAAAACATTTACAAGACAACATTGATAAATGTGGCAAAACCTTAAATAATTGGCTTCAAAGAGACTTGACGTTGTTTGGTAGAACGTTATTAACAAAAACTGAATCCTTATCCAGGCTGACGTATCCTGCATATTCCTTAGCCGTCCCTCCAAATATCATAAAACAGATTAATAGAATTAATTTTAACTTTATTTGGAAAAACAAACACCATTATATCAGAAAAAGTGATTTGCTAAAAAATTATGAGGAAGGTGGTATCAAGGCAATTGATTTTGAAATTATGAATGGTACTTTAAAAATTAGGTGGCTTCAGTCCCTATTAAAAAACAGTGATCTCATTTGGTTTGTTATTCCGTCGTTCGTATTTCAAAAAGTTGGAGGTATTGAGTTGTTATTGAAATGTGATTTTGAATTATCAAAACTCTCCCTACAACTCTCTAATTTCCACCAACAGGTTTTGTTGCAGTGGAAGTTAATGTTTAAGCACAACTTCAGCCCTCATAATGTTCCACTGTGGAACAACAGAGCCATTCTATGTGGTAGAACATCTATTTTTCTAGAAAATTGGTGGAATAAAGGAATCTGGTCAATTACTCATTTACTGGATGGAAATGGTGATTTTCTAAGATGCTTCTATTTCATTTTATTATTACAAGTATTTATGGTTTTACAACATTTTTCAATGGGATGAGAACATTTGGACACTGTGCAACAATGAGAGATTCTTTTAATGAACGTGTGGAAAAGAACAAGGATCTGTTTGCTTTCAGAGGAAGGAGTAGACACTGCTGTCAGCCACCAGCTTTCAAGCAAACACGTTTGTGTTTTATTATTAGTTTTAAATCAATATCACTGGCGATATTCTGCTATAACATGTGAAGTAAAAGAATAAAAACAGTAAAAGCTCAACTTTCATTACCGCGTAAAATCCTTTCAAATTTCAAGTTCTGCGTTGGAATTGAAGCGGAGTTATCTCGGGTTGTTCTTCCTACTCCGTCTGCGTGCTTAGTTCCTCGAGGCAGGATACAAATTTTCGCGAGGGGATAACTACCTTGGCACGACACCGGGACTGGCAGCCTCTCACACAACACGATGCGTGTCATTTCTGGTAAATAATTGTGCCGAAAGAACAGCCGCGTGGTGGCTTATCTCGACTTTCCACCTAATATGGTGGTTTTCCCACGATGCACAGCGCCAGAGGTAAACAATTGACGTCACCTGGCGGAGACCGATACACTTCAGAAAGAGAGAGAAAAAAATCGAACCAAAGATATCTATAATTACACATGTCGAATATAACAGAATTATAATGAAAGATAAATGAATAAATAAAAAAAAATACAAACACACACCAAAAAAAAAAAAAACAAAAAACAAGTAAGCATTATTCTCTAATTAGTATTAAGGGAGGGCTGAAATAAATTAGAGAGGTGATATGACAAACTTTTTGCTTTTGGTTTCTGAATTTTGTCCAAGGAAAGGGTTAGAAGATGGATCTCCTATTTAAATTCAGACCATATCGGTTTAGCTTTTCCAAAACTGCATTTATGTATATAAAATTTGATGTGATAATAATGCTATTAATGAGATATTCATCTCTTTTGTTCTCAGATAAAAAGCCATATAAGACAGTTTGTGATGAGAAGGGGGCTATGTTTATGAGTTTACTAGTCAGTAGAGTATGCAAAGATTCCCACAATTTTTGATAGGTTGACAGAGAAAGAAAAGGTGTTCTGTTGTTTCGGTTGCGTTACATATATAGCAGTTATCACATTTTAAATCTATTTCTGATTAGCTCGTTTGAGGGGTAAATATCATGTAGAGTTTTGAAATGTATTTCTTTATATTTTGGTGGGAGATCCAATTTTAAAAACTTTGACATTTAATTTATTTGGTCTTTCTTTTCATAGTTATCCATAAATTTCCTTCTAACCAGTCCAGGGTTTGTCCGTTTTACTAAATGTTGTCTTAAAAACGTATTATTGCATTTTTTGTCTAGTAAATCTGAACCATTTATAACAATATTCTGTAATTTAATCACTTGCTTTGTATCATAATTGTTTTTTATGAGCTGAATAAATATATTTGGTGTTATTCTCATCATTTTTTCATAACCAATTTTTGTACAGCTTAGATTATATTATTGAATTAAAGCTTCATATGCATATGTATTGCCATCATGATCCAATAAATGACTAGTTGACCAGATTCCCTTCTCCATCCAGTTTTCCATAAACACAGACTTTTTCTGGTATAAAATAACTCTGTTATTTCACAGAGGAACATTATGGGGACTAAAGTTATGTTTGAATGCCAATTTCCAATTTAACAGCAGTTGCTGGTGAAACGCAGACAGTTGTATTGGTAATTTATGAATCTCAAAATCACATCTCAACAGGAACTCAATACCACCAGTTTTACTAAACACCAGAGAGGTAACAGCAAACCAGATCTCATGACTTCTATATATATATATATATATATATATATATATATATAGAGAGAGAGAGAGAGAGATAGAGAGATAGATGATAGATAGATAACACGGTGAAATCATCTTTACTCTCGACAGGCTGCAGCCATGTCAGGAATTCCTCTCTTCCAGCCACTTTTTGAAATTTGCATCGTCCTATTCTCTAGCTCTTTCTCCACCTCAAGCTTCTTTTCCAAACAACTGCTTTATGATCAATTGCAGCAGTTGCGCGCAAATTAATCGTGTCAAAAAATGGTCACTTTTAAACACCACAATGTATTAAATAAATACAAATGTTGGGAACCAATTTTACATTTCTTTAATATTTTTGTTCTATTCAGCCACACAAGCATCATCTTTAAACTACTAAGAATTGTACTATAAATGTAAATTTTACCTGATTCTTATGTACACCTTAGTAATTTATTGATATACCGCACAATGTCCTCCTTTTTGGTGCTATAGAAGATAGATTTAAGGACAGATTCTAATATATCTGCAGGCTGGGGACTATAAATCTGATAGGAGTTTAATTATTTTATTGCTGTTTTGCACAATATGCTTAACTAAGTATTTTTTGTTGTTGAATATTAGAGATTTGGCAGATATATATTTTATACATACATTGTTTAGATTTACTTATATATTTCTAACCCTTTTATAGAATAGAAAATCCCTTCATTGTCCCACAATGGGCAAATTTACAGCAGCAGAAAGATTATTGAAAATGGTCACAAATGTGGACCTTAGAAAAATGTATAAGAATAACATAATAGGGAAGAGTTAAAATATAAACAATACACCCTGTAAAGTGTTTTAACAATAAAAATGTGAATAAACAACCAATATGCAGCTATGGACATTTTACAGTAATGGATATTTGAAAATAGCAGCAACATCAGAGATGTGCAGAATACAGCAGCAGGTTATTTAACTGACTAAGGTTTCTATCATTGCATTTGATTTGATTTGTTCCTTCTCCCGGTGGTTGGAACCTTTATTCCACTCTGGATTCTTGTGAGTTTAGTCTTTGTTCACTTTACCAAATAAAAAATAAATAAATAAACAAAACTGGTTTGAAAACTTCGGTTTCGTTTCTTTTCCTGCCCTTTATGTGTCAACTGTCACTGATTTGCTTGCTAGCAACATAGCCTCTGGTGAGGTAAAACCCGCAGAAGGATACACCTGTTTGAATTCACAGCCTAAACTCTTCCAGTCTCCTTATTTTCAAGGACTTCCAAGGATCCAGTCCAGGTAGACCGCGTCCTTGGAGGATGCAGCCCATGGATTCGAACAGAGCCACTGTTCAAAATAAAAGTCAGAACCTCTCCCTCTGAGTCTGAAGTGAAAGCTCTAGTTCTGTTGTCATGGTTACTGTCCCTCCCCTTAACTCCTCCTACCTGCCCAGCCTCCATCTCAGGTGAAGTTCTGGCTGAAGGTAAACTGGTTCTACTGGTTCTCCTTTTCCTGCCTCCATCTCAGAGTGTCTAATCCAACATTCTTCTGCTCTCTGCTTTTGCCTAAAGACACTGTAAGTTTTCATGTGTTTTGTTGTTAAAGATAATCTAAACTTTAGGAACTCAACAGTTTTATATATTTTTGTCTCG
>JAGKQL010001007.1:27921-40997 GCA_018398635.1 Cyprinodon brontotheroides
CTCCCTGGCCTGCTCCTCTTCCACCATGGCCCGCTCCTCTTCCTCCCTGGCCTGCTCCTCTTCCACCATGGCCCGCTCCTCTTCCTCCCTGGCCTGCTCCTCTTCCACCATGGCCTGCTCCTCTTCCACCCTGGCCTGCTCCTCTTCCACCATGGCCCGCTCCTCTTTCTCCCTGGCCTGCTCCTCTTCCACCATGGCCCGCTCCTCTTCCTCCCTGGCCTGCTCCTCTTCCACCATGGCCTGCTCCTCTTCCTCCCTGACCTGCTCCTCTTCCACCATGGCCTGCTCCTCTTCCACAATGGCCTGCTCCTCTTCCACCATGGCCTGCTCCTCTTCCTTCCTGACCTGCTCCTCTTCCACCCTGGCCTGCTCCTCTTCCTCCCTGACCTGCTCCTCTTCCACCATGGCCTGCTCCTCTTCCACCCTGGCCTGCTCCTCTTCCTCCCTGGCCTGCTCCTCTTCCTCCCTGGCCTGCTCCTCTTCCTCCCTGACCTGCTCCTCTTCCACCATGGCCTGCTCCTCTTCCTCCCTGGCCTGCTCCTCTTCCTCCTTGGCCAGCTCTTCTCCCTTCTCTGACGTGATTACCTCTTCCCCTTGTGTTTTAGCATTTGAGAAAAACTGTAACAACTACAAAACCTGTATAAAAAAACATATGAGTTTCTACAACATTTAATTTCCGTTTTAGATTAATAAATTGTTTTTTAATTGAATTGAATTACGTTTACAGGCAGAAACAAAAACATGAACTAATGTGATGGATTGAAATGTGGTCTTTGTAAGTCAGATGTATTTACTGTTTCTGGTTATTTTTGCACATCTTATGTTTTACAAATTTGAAAGTTATTTTTTATATTATACATGCAATGTTCTTACCAGCAGTTTGGTTTAAGTTACAGTCATGTTCTATTTGGTTCAGAACATGTAGTGCCATATATGACCAGCAGGGGGAGCCTAGCGCGACTATGCCATACTAAAGAGCACTGGAACTTTCTCCTCAGCTTATACATGCTAGAGCAGAAGAAATAACATTTCTGTGGCTCATTTACTCGCTCATCCCCATTTGCATATAAGCACACCTGTGCCTTTGGTAGTGAGTTTACTAACTGCTAGACAGCTCGTGAAAATGTTTCATTACCATTGTTAAGAAGGTTTTGTAAACATGATATTTACAGTTGATTTATTAAAAATGCTTTTCAGTAAAAGTCAACAGCAATAACTCCAATAACAAACGATCATTTCGTTCAAAATGTATTTATTAAAAATGCTTAACAATTCCTATAAAGCATGAATAGCACAATGATTGAAATAATGTCTCATCTAAACATCCCTCACTTAAGAATAAAAGTTAACAATAACTCTCAACTCCCAATAACAGATGATACTCAGCCTCAGCAATGAAGGAAATAATGTCTGTTCTGTAGACTATTGGAAAAAATAAATTAACAAATGAGCTAATTAACAAAAAATATCTCTTGTGTTGCAAAAATTATTCAAAATGTACCAAAAACTAACAAACATATCAATAGACTATCTTTCCTTTCGGAGTCCAGGTGGCTTTTCAGATTCTTTGCACCTCCATTGGACACCGAGACATATGTGCCTGCTTTGCACACTGTGCACAAGGCTTACCGTTTGTCTCGCTTATGAAACCCCAGGCCGTTCAACTATCTTGCTCCCTCTCTCTGGCTGATCCCAGCCAAAAGTTTCATTTTTATTTTTCTCTCTAGTTGTTCTGGACCTGCCGGAAAATGTGAGGATTAGTAAACACATCCATACAAAATACAATGTGTGATGACTTTTTTAGTTATCAGTCCTCATGACTTTGTAGTAGAATTTCAAGTCATGCATTTCAAGTCCTGCATCAAGAATATTAGTAAGGATCAGATAAATAATCAAAGTATTTGCATTAATTAGAAATGCAAGGAAGCTAAAATGTGTCCATGCAGTGTCTTAGTAGTAACTATAATATTTACTTTTTATATTTATCCATATTTTTATCTTAAGTGTATATATTAGTATATTTTTTGCATGCCTTATACCCTAGTGTTTTTAGAGATTTTTATAATTTTATTTACTATTTCATATATGTTTCATGTTGCACGACTGTACCACAAAAAATTCCTAGTTGTGAACTTCTTCACTAACAATGGCAATAAACCCGATTCTGATTCTGATGAACAGGTAAAACATGTAAATAGATTTAAAAATTGGGGGCTAAAATTTTTCTGTTTCATTTGACCATAAATGATCCATAGAGCCATCACTCTATCAGTCAATAAACCCCCCCGATTGTTGCTGCTTGCTCTAGTAATTAAAAAACACAAATATTACCCTTTTTGCAGTTTTGTAATAGTATCTTGTAATCGGCCCCCTTGAACTTTTCAACCTTTTGACACAAAATAAAACTGAAATTCTTTGTGAGGAATCAACAAAAAATGCGATATATTCATGAAGTGTAACGAAATTATTGGATTTTTAATCTTTTTTTACAGACAAAAACTAAAGAGTGGGGCGTCCAAAAATTAACTTTGCTTTCAGTGCAGTAAACTCTCTCAAGAAGTTCAGGGAAGATCTTTGAATTATCCAATTCTGACCTAAATGACTGATAATGATAAATAGAATCAACCAGTTGTAGCTGGCCAATAGAGGGGGCCCACCCAATGACCTTGATTAAGACATAAAAAAAATAAATAAATTAAATCATAAAATTAGAATATTTTGAAATATATTGATATATATATGTATTTTTAGATGTGCAAGATAAATATTAAATCTTTAATAACGAGTACAGGTGTTTTTCAATTTTCATCGGATTGGTGATATATTTATGCACTAGGGCGCAAAAATCTTGATAAAAGTTGTACATCCATAGTAGCTCCTCTGCAATACAGTGGTATAGGAGAGCTCAGGGTGCAGGAGAGCTGTGCCCTGACCATCTAGAGGTGAAACCGTTTGGACCTGATCAGCCGAACATCAAAATTAGTCAGCAGTCCAAAGACAGATGGAGACGGTGCACTTAGTCTTTTTCCAGGACCTGGTTTAGCCACAAGGCTTAGCTACCTGCATGCAGCGAGGCTAACTCTTTATTCTGCTTTCCCTGCCTCCTTTTTCAGACGTCAGGCTCTAACCCAGCATGGATAAAGACAGCTAGGACTGATTTAAAGCACTTTTTAGAAAAGGCAAAGAAGAATGAACAATCTGGGATTCACATGGAAAATAATATGTTATAGTGTACTTTTTCTAGGTGTTTTTTAATTTGCATAGCTGCTCTTAGATAAACACATTATTAGAAAATAAATCTTTTTATATATATAAAAAAATATAAAGCAGACTAATAGCTTCTCCATAATTAAACTGGTGCATTATTTTTAGGTTTGTGAAACAATATTGAATCATTTAAAACACAGATTTGCCTTCGCAAAGCCTCAGAAGGGCAAGATTTATGTATAAAAGTAAACTTGTACATGAAATTATGTTTTGCTTTAAATAAAGTGTTTTTATAATGTTTTTCGTGGTGTCATGCCAAGGTAGTTATCCCTGTGAGAATTTTTATCCCGTCGCTGGGATCACGCATGAAGTAGAAAGAGCTGATCGAGTTCACTCTGCCTTAATTCCAAGCCACCAAATGTAAAACTTGAGATGTGTTATGTTTATGAAAGATGACCATTGTTATTTTATTCTTCTCTTCACATGTTATAGCAGAATATCAGCAGTGATATTGATAAAAAAAAAAAGAAAACACAAGTGTTTGCTTCAAAACAGGATGCTGACAGAAGCGTCAACTCCTTTCTCTGAAATCCAACGGCTCCTTGTTTGTTTCAACATGTTAAAAAAATATCATGTTGTTTCAGTGTCTAAATGTTCTCATCTCCTTAAAAACTGTGTTCAACCATGTTATTGTAATAGAAATGAAATAGTATGTGTGTGTACATGTACATATTATAGGCTATATGCAGTAGTAATATTACTTTATCCTAAATCGAATTTAGTAATTAAGTCTATATTTGTGTTTTATATTGAATTATTAAATTCTATAATTGGTTAATTTCTTGTTGGGCTAATAAACAGCGTTTGTTCAAACATCAGGGGTTTTATTTCATTCGCATATTGCATTCATATTGCCAGAACAGGTATCACATTCTACTCTACACAGCCTGTTTGTTCCTGCTTTTATCTGTTCCCCCTGGCTAATCTGGACACACAGTGTCCCACCTTTTCCATTTTTGGCTTACAAACATCTTTTATGATGACAAAGTACACCTGAAACTGTAGACGTGATAGACCTATGTACTTTACTGTAACGTACTAAGGTCCGCCACTGGTTAAATTACAACTATTATGGATATGCAAGCAGTCAGGTGTGTCATCTGCGACGTCCTTCACTGCTACTGTGTCTCACTGTACATTATACTAAGGGCAACTGAGCTAAAGACCCCCCCTCACTGGTAAGTCCAGCCTAATTTCTACATTTAATCCAAGTTAAAATCAATGTTGAAAAATTTTCTAAATCATTGTACAGATTGTGTGACAGCTTACAATTATTATGGCCATTTTGAAATGTGTGTTTGTGTATATTATACACAAATTATAGTATAAATAAATAATGCAAATCTGTACTACATTATGTGGTACAACTTTGTTACGCAGTGATTTGTTTATAATTTTGAATTTACTGAACCAGTATTTGGCAGGTGAATTCAGAATAGGTGTTCCACATACATTTTTGTGTTTTGTTTTAAAATAGGTAGATCATTTGTTAAAGTCATTTGAGTTCTTATCCTACAATTTGTAAAAGAAAATAAAAACAGCAAATGAGACACTATCATAAGTCATACCACTAAGTTAGCTGCTGATTACAAGAAATTGGAAATACATTTTAAGAAAACACTTTGCACACAGCCTGATAATAAATGTTTTCTTAAAAGACAGTATTTTGTCATAAGATAACAACAGATTTCAGTGTATTTGTATTTCATGTAGGTAATGCTACTAGAAATACAGCATAAAAGTAAAGTGAAGGACCAGTGTCTGGAGCAGGGGATTATTTTAAGTGCTGTTTTCAGGTGAACGCCCTGTCTTCCAGTCCATAGGGCAGTATTTATAGCCGTTCATATAACTCAGTATTCTCAGCTTGAAAAGATAATTGATGATCAGAATCAGAAATACTTTAATAATCCCAGAGGGTTGCTCGTCTGCACTAATTACATTTTTACCAAAAGGAACATTTATGAACCCGTCTATATATTAAAATAATTGAGGAAAGACCAGCTTTTCGTGAAGCCCTTGCTAATAAATCTACACAAATTTATACATCTACTCTATGTTGTATACTTTAATAATGTATGGTTTTGCATAATATACATATTAATTATGTTAAACAGTTTGTTTTATTTAAAATGTCAGTTTAGGGCTAAATAAGTAGGTGGGGCTGAATAAGGTCAATAGTAGAAGAAAACATCAAATTAGTCAGATCCACTTTATAGTGTGGATGTTGCCACCCTCTGTTTTAGAGGGGAAGAGCTTTTTCCAGAGAGGGTGAATTTCTGTATGTCCACATGCGCACAACAACTCACCTGGGGTCTGTTTCACAAAGCATGTTTAACAAAAGCAGATCCAACTTTTACTTGATCTAGCCTATAGTCGGTATCTCTGATTGTTCAGTTTCACAATGGCTGCTATCAATTAGTTCAATCAATCTTAACCAGGTCCACTCAGAGTTAAGCATGTCGGCAACAAGTATGAAAAGCCATTATCGACCAGTCACCATGACGACAGGCAACAGGAAGTGCCTATTTCACCAAACTGGAACTAGAGATTTTAATGCAGAAATGCAAAAAGAAAAGAAAATAAAAAAAAGAAAATGTGTTTAAAGACAGAGAAAATAAGCTACAGCTACATAGGAGAGGAAGGTGGTGAAGGAGAAGATTGTTACTCGAGTTAATGCGTACGTTTATATCAAGTGTAATATGGCAGGCCGTTTTTACATTTATTAAAAGCACTCCTCTCTGTTGTTCCATTTATAGATCACTAAAACAACATTCTGATGAAAAGCACACTCCTACACTGTGTGCAGAATTATTAGGCAAACCGTATTACAATCACTCATCCTTTTCGTACATGATGTCCTACTCCAAGCTGTATAGGTTTGAAAGCCAACTACCAATTAAGTAAACCAGGTGGTGTGGATCTCTGTAATGAGAAGGGGTGTGGCCTAATGACATCAGCACCCTATATAAGGTGTGCTTAATTATTAGGCAATGGGTCAGAAAAGAGATTTATGGCAAATTGCCAACAGGGGCGCAAGAAGCGTGTTGAAAAAAGAAGACATTAAATAAATACCCATGAATTGAGAAGGATCAAGTGTGAAGCTGCCAGGAAGCCATTATCCACCAGTTGTACCGTGTTTCAGCGCTGTAACATGTCTGGAGTGCCGAGAAGCACAAGTTGCTCAATACTCAAGGACTTGGCCAAGGTAAGAAAAGCTGGAAAAAAGGCCACCTTTGAACAAGACACACAAAACAAAAAGGTCAAGATTGGGCCAAGAAATATCTGAAGACTGATTTCTCCAAAGTGTTTTGGTCTGATGAAATGAGAGTGAGTCTTGATGGGCCAGATGGATGGGCACCAGGCTGAATCAGTAAAGGGCAGCAGGTTCCTTATCGACGCCAGCAAGGTGGAGGTGGGCTACTGGTATCGTGAAAGGTGAGCTTTTGGGACCTTTTCAGGTTGATGATGGAGTCAAGATCAACTCCCAGACCTACTGCCAGTTTCTGGCAGACATCTTCTTCAAACAGTGGTACAAGAAGAAGTCGCCATCATTCAACAAAAACATGATATTCATGCAGGACAATGCTCCGTCACACGCATCAAAATACACCACAGCGTGGCTGGCCAGAAAAGTGTAAAAGGAGGTAAAAATAATGACATGGACCCCATGTTCACCTGATCTGAACCCCATGGAGAACCTGTGGTCCTTCATGAAATGTGAGATCTACTGAGGGGGGGAACAGTACACCTCTTTAAACAGTGTCTGGGAGGCTGTGGTAGCTGCTGCACGCAATGTGGATCCTAAACAGATCAAGACACTCACAGAATCTATGGAAGGAAGGATTTTGAGCATTTTGTTTGTTTTTTTGAATCTCTCAAATGATTATTTCTGAATTTTGAGTTCTTATATTGGTTTATTTGGTGAAAATAAACAAGTGAGATTGGTATATATCGGTTTTTTATTACGTTGCCTAATAATTCTGCACGGTAATATTTACCTGCACACACAGACATCCTCATAAAATGGCCAAATCTAAAAAAAAAACACATGAACTTCCAAAAATATGAAACTTTGATATTAAGGAGTCTTTTGGGTTGATTGAGAAGACAATTGTGGCCTAATAATAACAATAATCCTCAAAAATACAACTTGCCTAATTATTCTGCTCACAGTGTAGACCTAATCATATATTTCCTAAATTACATTTTTGTAGCAGAAACTGAATTTTAGAAAGTAAAAAAAAAAAAAAAAAAAAAGTAAAAACTAAATTCTATATATATAGAAATGTTTACACATTTTAAGTGACCAGTCTGACAATTATCAGCCTGACTGAATATGTATTTATAATATCTGGAAAAACAATTTCATAGTAAAAATATTTGAAATGCTGACCAGTAATATTAGGAATATGGAGATCTGCAATTAATTTATAGACATACTTCTAGAATGTTTATTCTAGATGTGGAGACTGTTATTTTATTTAAAATGGTCATTTAGACAAAGAAAACATTTCTTTTTCAGATATCAGGAATTTAATTAAACTAGTACATATCAAAACTGCTTGCCACAGTTAGTAACGTGAAAATATTATGGGATTATTTCTTGAATGTTAGTAGATCTGTGCATGTATTTAGGTGAAATCTTCTGGCAGCAGGTGAGGATGAGGAATAAAAACATTGTTCTAATATATAGAATCATCTCATGCGTCTCTCGTCATGTTGATTCAGTCATCTTTTACGCAGTAAAGTGGCTGTTTGTAGCCACGTTTCGAATGTTATCATCCCAATAAATGTCCTTTATAAGTAGCTATCAGTCCCATAGAATGGTTTCAGATTGTGCCCGATGGCTCATTATGTTGCTATCACTGAGTAAATCCTAATCCTTAATGAATATATTTATGTGTAATCAGAAAATTATTTTAGTAGTTCTTTTTGCACTGCAAATATAACTAAGTAAAAAATAAAACAATCCACATCTCGCTCATATTAAAGAAACCAAAACAAGTGATCTCATGTCATGTCAGCTGAGTTGTAGAATCTTCTCCCTATAAATATTAAATTCTCTGTGAAAACATGACAATTATTCCTTTAATAAGATCCTTTTCAAACGGACATGCAGGGTTTGTTTTTAAAACCTAACGTGTGTAACTTACCTAATGAACGATATATATGTTTTTTATGCAGAAAACTATGACAAAAATCAGACAAAATCAGGAAATAACACAACGTGACTGGCTGTAAGGAGAGCAGAGAGAGAGGAAACTCAGAGTTTACTGAAGAAAACCTGCTACCGACCAGGTTAGTTCAGCGGACAATGTTACTATGGTGACTGAAACAGGTTGAGGAAACTCTCTTTGTGAAGTGGAAAAGTTAGTTTCCCTATATTCAGGTTTAGATAAATTAAAGTTTTCAGTAAACCTGCTTCGTGGAACAGACACCTGGTTGGGGTGACTATTTCCTACTGACCAACCCTTATTTCCTCACATACCTGGAAGAAGTATTCCAGTTTTCCTCCTGATTCTGTTACCAAAGAGATCTGATCTTAGAAAAACAGAATAAAGCTAAATGGATCGAAAGATTTTGCCCTGTGATGGACTGGCGACCTGTCCAGGATGTACCAGCCCCTCTCGCACATTGAATGCTGGAGATAGGCACCAGCACCCCTCGCGACCCCAACTGGGACAAGCGTGTCAGATGATGATGGATCGAAAGATGGATAGTTTAAAAAAGTACCTGAGAACTAACTTGAGAATAAGAACTCATTACTTTGTCTGATTACAGAATGTGATCATCTGGTGCTCGAAATAAGAAGAACAACTTCACGCCTTGCTGGATTGTTCAGACACCAATGAATGTGAAAAACTTCATCATCAGAGGTGAAACTTAGAAAAAGGCTAAAAGCTGAATAGGATCACTGTGGGTTGCTATCATCAAAACTACAAGAGTCACATTATTTATCCCCTAATCTTTCTGGTGTTTTGCTCTGTAGATATACAGAGAAAAGGCTATATATTGTATAACAACTAGATAGGAAGAAGAAGAAGCTAATTTTCAAACCATTTTCCATTTTTTTCTTTATATTGGAGTAGAGTTTTTATATATTGCATGTGGACAAATGCCGGTTGGAAATGGTTTTTAATACAATTTAAATCCAATTAGTATACTTAAACAATTTCTTTCTTCCACAGGACAAAACATGAAGAATGTTATGGTACGTTTCTTTTTTCTTTAATATTTAAAGATTTTGATGCTCAAAATATATTAAAGGTAATAAAGGTCTCCCTTTTATGTTTCAGTCTTTTACAAAAAAAGCTCCAAACTGCTAAACCTGGACCAAATGAGACACCGTTTTGTTATTCCTGTAAAGTGCAAAGGAAAAATTACAGTTGACTCATATGGCAAGCCATCTGAGAAGACAATCCAAGGACCAACTCATTTTATTCAAACAGATTTATATTGAACAAATAGAAATTAAAGTATCAAGTATTCTACAGGAGATGAAAGCAGAATCTATGGAAATCAAGCTGCTATACAATCAAATTTATGATAGAAGTTTGATTACAGATATTGCCAAGGGGATTGGAATGATTGTAGCAGGAGCAGCAGTGGGAGTAGCAGGAACAGCAGCAGCTGCTGGAGTTGCAGTTGGAGCAGGATTGCTAGCAGCTGAAGCTGCAGCTGTAGCAACAGCAGCAGCTGGAGTTGCAGTGGGAGCAGGGGCAACAACTAAGGTCATAGCACAAACAGCGGCAGCAGGAGCAGCAGCTGCAGTTGTGTTAGGAGCAACTGTAAATGCAGTCGCTGATATATTTGGAAACTCAGATGATGAAAAAGAGATTCGCCGCAAAGTGGAAAACTGGGAAAATCTCAGTAGAGATTTGAAGAATATATTTGAAGAAGAAATGACTGCCCTAACCCAGATGAAGAAAGATCTAAAAGACATTGAAATAAGATCTTCTTTTATATTGAAAACACCTGAAGCTCAAGCAGAGACGTTTCTTTTAGAAATACACATGTTTTTGCAGTTTATTTCACACATGAATAGGTTATCTTTTTGTGATAAGGCTAAATTTATTTTTACGCAGTTTATCGGTCAGTGTGAGAAAGTTGAACAGGAGCTCAAAAATATGAAGTTGACCCTTATGACTTGTACCAGATAAAAGCTGATGGTCTTTGGTTTAATGGACTCATAAAAGGAGAAACAGAGAGAGACGGACATTTAAATGGTAGTAATCTAACAACCCTCTTCCTTCCCGATCAGTCAGATTCATATTTGTGGCATGTATAGAAATCTTCACCTGCCGTGAAATCATTTTGGGATCAGCCTTCCACATCCTTCCCTGTGATGGACTGGCAACCTGTCCAGGGTTTACCCCGCCTCTCACACACAGACAGCTGGAGATAGATGCAAATGGATGGATGGATGGACTTTCACATCCAAATCTACAGACAGACTTCCTGCAGTCTAGCAGCTTTCTAGCTTGGAGTCTCTAAACTAGACATAATGATTTTAGCAAATGCTAACCATGTAAAGATGTAAACTAACAATGTTTAATCTAACAAGTCTAAGATGTAATTAATTAAAGGGCAGGACCGTATGACAAAAATATACCAAATGAAACAATTTAACTCTGAAAAAGTCATTTTCCCTCAAAAATATTAAAAGACAATGATTAATTTTTTGCTCCGTCCTGCTGGTTAGGCGGAGGGTCCAGTTTAGCATGTGCGGTATCATTATCATCAATATAACATGTTTCTGACTGGAGAAAACCAGACTTGTAGCAACTGTCCCCAGTCTGTCCTAATCATGAAAAGGTGAAACTAATACACTATGGAAAACATATATACATTTTAAAAATGATTTAAAAGCTAAGCTCATAGATCTATCTTATAGATAAGCAGCAAACCAGCAATCAATGCTGAATAATTTAGCAATATGTAACATGCTTGTACATACACTAAATAAACTGTTTGGGATAATATCTTTTTGTATTTAATATTTTTTATGTGTTTATGTAGATTCTGTAAGCACATTGTTTTTTTTTTATCTGTTATTGTGACTTGTTTAACCTTGAACAAAGAATAAATGTTTTTACTAATTTGTTTGTCTATTGGTAAGAACCATTACAGGAAAATTTACAGATGGAGTGATTTTTTTTTTATCTCAGGTGTGTTTTAGTGTGTTTTGACACAAAGGAAATGAAACTAAAGACTAAGGGGCATAGAGTGATCAAATAAAAACTAGAGATACGGAAAAGGGACTGGACATAAGATAACTTTAATGCAATGACTGGCCTTTATGATTTGCAGAGAATCAGTAATATGAACTGAGCTAATCAAATAACACTTTTATTTCCTAATTACAAACGTCGTTGTGAATTAACGTTAGCCAAATATTTCGGATAATGTTAGCGATGCTACCTCCCTACAGTTAAGCCTAACGTCGGATCCCACTCTGCCCCCCCAATCCACGTCAGACGAGATGCTGTCAGTGAAGCCAAAGATTTTGAAGGACAACATCAACTAAGCTAGGTTGGTGTGGGCCATTTTGGACCTTGTGAATAATGTTAACAGCATGTCAGGGCTCCACAGTTCTTGGTTGGGAAAATATATCACTGTTGATGTGTTGTAAATGCATTTTTATGTTAAATATTATGTTACATATTGTTTTATTTAGTAATTTTAATGCTAAATTCCAATCATCGTATATGATATATTTCAATTGATAAACTTTTCCGTTTATCCAACTGTTTTTGATGCATTTGATTTTTATTCTTATTTTATTTTATTAGTCTGGTACATAAAGATTCTGAATCGTTTGAACTCCTTTGCCTTTTCAGACTTTCAATGTTGGATCAGTTCTTCCAGGTAAAAAAACTGGTTGCCCCACACCGGGCTGAACAAAGACAATTTGTTTCATTTAAAATCCTTTTTACATCTCTCCATACTTTTATCATATTTTTAAGAAATTAATTTTTAGTATATTTCAGAAGCTTTGGTATTGAATTTGAATACAGATATGAAGGGGGAGTTAAATTTAAAGATTGAGTTTCCATGTCAATCCAATGTGGAGAATGATTACTGTAATAGAACATCATAGACCTCAACTGCACAGCATAATAATACAAGTGAAAATTCAGGCACTTCAGGGCTCCTCGGTCAAAAAGGAGAGATATAGTAGAGACAAATGGAGTCTGCAGTTCTTGTTGTTCCATAAGAAACGTAAAATCTTTTTCTTAATTTGTGAGAAGAATTCAGGAGGAGTCGGAAGAGCAACATTCTGAAATACATAGAGTACCTTTGGCAATATATTCATTTTTATCATATTTATTCGTCCAATCATAGATAGGCCTACTGGTAATGGCATCCATCTTTCAAATGAACCATCTACTTCTTTCAATATATGTTTATAGTTGGTCCCAACAACCTGATCAAGATCTGAGAAAATGTTTACCCCTAAATATTTAGAATCATTAACTATTTTAAACTGAAAGACATCTGAAGATGGGTTAGTTATTTCATTGACATTCATTAAAAGAATAGATTTGTTTTAGTTTATTTTGTATCCAGAAATCTCACTAAATGATTTAATTATTTCCATGATAATTTGTATTGATTGATTTAATTTTGATATGAACAAGATAACATCATCTGCGAACAAGGAGATCCTATGCTCTATAGATCCAACAGTAATTCCAGTGAGGTGAGGGTGTGAGAGAATGGCAATAGCAAAAGGTTCTATTGCCAAAGTGAATAATAAAGGTGACAATGGGCAGCCCTGTCTGCAGCCTTTATTAATCTTTATTGGC
>JAGKQL010001008.1:15347-25796 GCA_018398635.1 Cyprinodon brontotheroides
ATTTAAGTAAATTGCAGCAATGAAAACCCAGTTATTTAAGATTAAATTACTTAAAATTCGAATTTTGATCCCCTGAATGCTAATCAGGAATGACATCTAATCTGGGATTAATAATAGCTATAAAAGCACTTAAAATAAGACTAACCCGTGAAGACATCAAAGATTTGTTTCCTGGTCCTGAAAATGTCTTGAGGCGCCAGGCTATTTGGCTTATTGTGAATAAAGACCAAAAGGTAAGAACTGTTCAACTGTACAACACATTTTCCAATATCACAGAAATATTAATTAGCTTATTTTAGACATTTCTGCTTTGAGGCTCTTTAAACAGTAAAGTGTTTTTATCCACATAAAGATAGTTAATTAATAAATTGTTTGTGTAAATGTATTGTAGGTAGATAACGCTCCAGAAATTCAGCAGTCATCCCCGACTGGAGGCAGCGACCTATCAAAAGAGGAGGCCACTCCTTCTAAATTTGTGACTATGTCCAACCCAGAATACAGTCTTCACAGATAGTGAGCTTGAACATGTGCGATGCTCCTACTTCGAGCAGAAACGGCTAGTAACCGAGCACAGCGTGGCCTTATCCAAGGAGCTCTTCTGCCGACTCATAAGAAACACTATGACTAATATGATTTCTATTGCGAGAGCCACAGAGGACTGCAGATACCCCGCCAAACATGAGGTGGAAGCCATGGCAAAACGATTGGTGGATTACTATCCAATGATCAAAGATAGGTCTACAAAGAGTGAGTGGGTGAGTATATTTTTGTCACTATTACTTGTTGATGGTATGTCGTTAACTGTAAGATGTTGACACATATTGTTCATGCAGTACTAAATCCTAACACAAGTTTAAAATGGAGCTAGACTTTGCTGAAAACTGTAATTACAGTATAAGAAAGCTTCAGTCTCCTTTCATTTCTTAATTTTTACTATGTATTCCTGACAGGAGCATGTTGCTAAAAAGCTCATGAAGAGACTCTCAAATGTCAGAAGTCCAAGGAAGGACAAAGTTCCTCCTTCGAAGAAACATCGAAAAGATGTGGAAGTCAGTTCAGACATTTCAACCAAAAGTATATTCTATTGTTGTGCTTATCTTTTATATTAAGTATGAACATTAATTGATTCCTTTTGTTTCATTATACTGACAACTGAAAATCTAATTTCCCCTTTCCCCCATAACTTCCCTCTGGTGTCTACAGCTGGTTCACTTGACTTCATGGACAGCCTAAAAACCCAAGCAAGACACTACAAGACCCTCCAAGAAATGTTCAAGTCCAAAAAATACAAACAAAGCTGCAATAACTCATTTGCTGACCAAGGAATTTGAGTCTCAAAGACGCTTCATCACTTCTGAGGTCTTAAAGAAGCAAGACCTCTTAAAGGGGCAAGAAAGACCAACAAAGATTCTAGAGGCGTTCCCCTGTTTCCAAGAACTGGATCACGTAAGTAATGTCCAATTCAGTCCTATTATCTGCTCCTGTCACGTTTTCAGCTCTTCCAGGGACTTATTTTAGCATGACATAATTGACATAAAGTTTATATAGCTAAGACATTATAGATCCTTTTTGAAGAATGTTTGATAAGGACTAGCATAACATAATTATTTTTCTGGGAATTTTCTATTCTTCAGGTGCTGGATGAGCTACAGCGAATCATCCAACCAAACAACTCCAAGTACATCTCTGAGATGAAGAGCAGATGGAAAACCTTCTATTCAAAGGTCCAGTTTTATGGGGTGATGAAAAAAGAAATGAAGCCTCCTAAAACTTTGAATGGAGGTAAAGTCACAATACATTGACTTGTTCATTTGGTCATGTGTCATGATACGTTATTTATGATACCTCGTCTGTTCCTGTTTGGCTGTGACTCCATCCTGGAATAGAAACATCAGCTGTGCTGCTTCCATCAACACCCTTGTTTATAGATGCTGGAGATCGGCCTGTTTTCCAGTGTGGTCCTGCTTCTCGGACCGTGACTGAGTGGATGTGCTCTTTTAGAGTCCTCTGGCATGGGAGCTGGCTCGGGCTTCCTGCCTGGCTGTGTGTGTTTCCTGGACGGGGGCCACCTTTTACAGCTGCTTTTTTGTGTTCTCTGCTTCTGTCTCCTTGAACCCCAGTCGGCCGCTGCAGATGGCCGCTCACACTGAGCCTGGTTCTGCTGGAGGTTTCTTCCTGTTTAAAAGGGAGTTTCCTCTCCACTGTCGCTACAAGCATGCTTAGTGTGAGGGATTGCATTTGAGTTCAATGAGAGTCGATGCAATCAACTGGTTTTCACAAAACTTTGTATCAATTTGACTGTATGATCTGGTTGAACTGCAAAGTGCCTTGAGATGACATGTGTTGTGAATTTGGCGCTATATAAATAAACTGAATTGAATTGAATTACCACCTTGTCTTGTGCCTCTTCCCTTAAAACACTGGAGCATGTCACAGCTGTGTTCCAAGCCCTGCCAATCCTCTTCCCGTCCAGCATCCCGCCACCTAAGTGTCAGGGTTTAGTATTGGTTTGGAGGACCCAAGTGCAGAGGCAGAGAGGCTGAGGAGATTTCTGGGAGTTTTAATAGGGGTTTTTCAGTAAACGTCACGCTCACGTGACTAATCAGCGCGTCCGCCATATTGGGTGGCAGCCTTAGGCAGTATTGACAGTGAAAAATGGTGAAATCGTGTGTAATTGTTGGTTGCACGGCCCGTGGAGGTGGAGATCAACGCTCTTTCTATCGCATACCAGCCGTAATCGTGAATCAATGTGAAAAAATCAAAACAGCTATCTGAACAACGCCGTCACCTATGGCTGACACGGATATCCAGGTCCGATTTGGACGGTGTTAAGCTGGAATACGCCAGAGTCTGCAGTGCTCACTTTGTCACAGGTAATTAACTGTCAAGCATTTAAAACATGTAAGAATATATTAATAATAGGGCTTGGGCGCCATGACGTATTACTTTCCTCGCGGGTCGCTAATGTTGACTGCCTCCGCCACGCGCTACTCAGACTACTGCTCATGACTACCAAGCACTGGACTCCCCTCTCTCAGCCGGTGTTTTAATTTGATTAATTTCACCTTAACTTGATTTCAACCAGCAGGAAAAGGCTAAAATATGTGAGAAACCCGGAGGGTTTAGGAGGTTTGGCAGTTAACGCTACTAACCACAACCTTTGAAACACATAGCAGCTAGTTAAAAGTACATTACATGCCTGAGTGGTTGTTAGCACTAACGGTTAGCACTGTTTGCTGGCTTTATGAGCTGCAGCTCCCGAACCCATCCATTCGTGAACTGCACATGAGACTCCAAGGACTTGTAGCTTTGGAACTGTTCGCGCACCGGCGGCCGTTAGCCACCTAGCATATGAGCCCTGCGTCGGATTGTTTACATTTTTACCATCTTATTAAAACTCACCCGGTCCACGTATGATGGCTACGCTATTTCCTCATGTACATCACTTCGACATCTCGTACTCCAACCAGATGTGAACTGGTTGTGAGCCTCTAGACCCCTTGTACGCTCTCTCATTTCCTCCAGAGTGTGCAGAGGGTTTTCACTGAACACCGGGTAATGAACTATGTCACCGTGCTCTACATTTGGCCAATCATCTGGATTAGTGCTAAACAAGGCACCGTGGAGGGCATAGGGGTCCATATGGTCGATCACGGAACATTTCCTCAGATATGTTCCATGATCTGGTGGCTCTAGCGTGCTGGCGTACTTATCCTTTCGCGACATGATATATTTAATATACGATAATATGCCACCCAAGATGGCGGACCGGAAGCTGGCCAGTGACGCCACTGAAAACCCCCTATGGGCAAAAAAAAAACAGTAAACAAAGGCAGGAATCCAAAAATCCAACTAATAATGAAAAGCAAACCAGAACTATGGAGACATCTGGGGAAAACCAAACACAAGGAGCCAGGGAGAGTAGAGGAACATAGACCACAGCATGGGAAGACAGCAAAGACAAGGAACCAACAAAAGAGTGAGAGCAGAGGGACAGTCCTGTATAGCAGAGAGAGACAAAGGGAGGGCTAATGAGCAGACAAGGAGCAGGTGTGAGAGGAGACAACGAGGAACATACAGCACAAGAGGGCAATAGAGCAGTGATTCTTAACCATAGGGCCGCGGCCAAAAGCTGGGCCAAAAGTTTGGGCCGCAAAATCCTTTCAGTTTTGCACCTGTGGGCCGCAAGGGCCGTGGGACTGCGTGCAGCTTTCGACCATGTGGTGGCGGTAATGCATCACTCGGTTGTTTAAAAAGCGCCAATACACAGAGAATTAGACTGTCTACTTCGCAGCAAAGTAGACAGTACTTTTAGTTAGTGTATTTTTGGAATCTTAACAATGCCTACGACTTGTTGTGCTCCCGGTTGCACAGAGAGGCATTCCAAATTGTTGGATGTACGTTTCTGTCGTTTACCGAAGGAGGAAGGACGAGGAGAGAAATGGATATTTTTAATGAAAAGAGCGCAGGCAGACACTCCCAATGGACTGGAGGAGCCATCATACTACGACAGAATTTGCAGTCTACACTTCATCTCCGGTAAATACAACTTAATTCTGCTCTAGTCATTGTTCTACTTAAATAGCGGTGGAGGGGAGGTGGCGATCGCTACACAGGCAGGAGAAGCGGCTGCTGCTCCAGACAACGGCTCCATTACGCCCCCGTTCACGGGCGCTAGTACTTCGTGTTTACGCTGCAATGTCGCAGAGACCCCCACCCATTTTAACAAGACAAAAATAATCCGTAGTGAACAATGTTGGAGCCTTTATCCCGATATAAAATAATTGTAGCCGTCCAGTGGTTTCATGCTTCCATGCTCTCTCGTCTGTACTGGCTTGCCGTGTTTATAAGGCAGCTGTATGTCGCTGTACGGAACACTTGGCCAGCATTTCACAGACTCGCTCCGTCCCTTCAGGCTTTTGCTGTGTGGATCTGGCAACCTGATACCATCAACCATAGACTTACTCTTAAAACAATCTTGTGATACGTTATTATTTGTGTCATTGTTCATTTGTCACAGATATAAAGATTCTTCTGGTTCTGCCATGCAAAAATGGAGACTGCTGAAGCAATTTTACAATGGCTTTGCAGATTATAAGGCTATAGTTTCATTTGCACTTTAATTTCATTTAGTTTATTTATATTTATAGATTTATATTATTTGAATGCATTTTATGATTTATTTATACTTATATATATATATATATATATATATATATATATATATATATATATATATATATATATATATATATATATTTATATTAATTTAAAGTAAAAATCCTACTATTGGTCTTTTTTTATTATGATTAAAAAGCCTGAATTGATCCTTGAAATTTTTTCTTATCACAGCTTGATTTGGTCCATGAATTATCAGCCTGTTCGGTGTCTTGATGTATGTGTGCAGGTTTATGTAAACGTTTAATAAAAGTTTTTGCGATCATGTCATTTTATTAGACAATTTTTTTGCTTGTTAAACAATAAGTGGATTTGGTTTATTATTGAATACAAATCAAACTGTACAGTGTTAATATGGGCCCCGGGCCACTTTGTACTATAAAAATTGGTTCTCAAGGTCGAAAAGGTTAAGAACCCCTGCAATAGAGGACAACAGAAAAACATGAAAACTAACATAAGTCTAGAAATTACAACAAAACTGGAATTAAAGCAATAAAACTAGAAAACAAGGAGCAAAGTAAAGAACAACAGAACCAAGACCAGACCATGACAGTGCCCCCCACTTAAGGGCGCGATCCATGAAGGAAGGAAGGCCTCTGGAGGAGGCCGGCGACGAAGGAGGGCCTCAGGAGGAGAAAGCAGCGACAAAGGCCGTCTTCGGGATGAAGGAGGGCCTCTGGAGGAGGCTGGCGGCGAAGGAGGGCCTCAGGAGGAGGCCGGCGACGAAGGAGCAGCAGCCTTGGGGGCCGCCGTCTCCGGAACAGCCTCAGAGGAGGCTTGGAGCGCCCGCTGAGGGGCCTTGGAGTGACCGGTGAGGTTTACTTCTGAGAGTCTTTTATTAGTGTGCTCAGGGGTATCTGGACAGCACAGGGCGGACTCAGGGGTCTCTGGCACTAGGCTTAACCACTAAGAAGCTGGGCTTAAGCAGTGAGGCTGTTTTCCATGTCCTTACGGTGAGATATAGCAATATTCCATATTATATGTCCCAGTTATTCATGCATATATTAGGGGTGGGAATATCTGGGCACTTCAGGATACAATTGCAATTCAGAGGGCTGCAATTTGATTTTAAAACAATTATCAATGCATCTTGAGGGGAAAAAAAGTCTAAACAGGAGCATTCCTGGGATGGTAGATAACTACTAAGCATTTGGACTCCGTTTGAGCATTCAAGCTGGGAGGGTGGACGTAGGATGCCGCCTGTTGGCAAGATGGCTGGACGACGCACAAAGCCACATGCCTGTCTTGTGCACCTATTCTCCAGGAGGGAGAGTACGATCAAAATAGAAAGTGGAGCAACGCTGTGATTTACAGATTGAAATAAAAAATCTGTAAACCTCACATCTGCTCTATGATGCTTGTATCTATAATTACCTTTACTTCTGTACACTCAATGCTAGTTGACATCCAGCGTAATTATACACTGAACACATGCTGACAAAGAATTCATGTTCCTTGAAATATGTTCTATGTAGAAAAATGAGGGCCTTGTAACGCTCAGTGGTTTAGTTGACTCATATTTTTTTCAGGATTTTACTAGGATGGTTGATTAAACCTCCATTTACTGAAGGGGGGAGATCACAGCTGAGTAGCAGGGCTGCCATTAATTAATCACATTTGCATCAGATCTGCAGATATGTCTTTAGGTTTCTCCCAAATGTTTTTACCCCACCTTATCCCATCTCGTCAGACTCACACCTTTCCTTAACTGAAAGAACTCACTACATCTACATGAATAAAGAGTTGGTGTTAGCCTTAACTCTACTTTTTAGAGAAAGCTCACCTTGTATTTCTAGAGCCAATTCAGTACAAGATAAACTTTTAAGAATAATGAAACATATGGACAAGTAAGTTCTGATTAAGTTGACAGATTGTCTTTCATATTAGGTTAATTTTTGTTTAGCTACAGGCAGAGATTTAAGAACATGAACCAGTCATAACTGTAAGCATCCACAAGGGGGCACTTGTTCCACCTTGAACACTTTGAGATCTCAAATTGTTGGTGCTCATCTTCAGAGGAGTCCCCAGGACTGGCCACTATTGCACCAGCTGCTGCTGCAGCTGATCCAGCGCTTAATGTTGACAACTAAGGTTATCTGGCCCATAATTATCTTTATAAGTACAGCCACAAGAAACCTAGTTGGCAACTAGCTAAGCTAAATAGCTACTCCAGATGAGCTTAGCATAGGACAGCCAGGGGCCGAGCTAGATGGGGGGCCAGGGGTGGCCATAGCCACCCTTAGCCAATCATTGGCTACCCCTACCATTTTTCCCCCCTCTAATACAGATGGTGACAGCAGTAATACTGTCAAGTGGAATTTAAAAACATAAAAATTTTTCATATATTACTTAATATTTTTTCATATATTCATAATTACTTGACAACAAAAACACTGATAATAATTGTACAATAATAATAATAATACATTTGATTTATACTGCACTTTTCATCAAAAAGACCTCAAAGTACTACAAAAAAAGAAAAGGATTTAAAAAAGAAATGCATAAAAATAAAAAAATAAAAATACTGTAATATAAAAAAAATAATAAAAGCTGTTTTAAAAAAGAGAAAGAAAAAAAACATCTAAAGGGGACCAAAAGTTTTGCTGAAAAGAAATGTTTTAAGGCCATCTGAAAGCAATGAAAGCCATCTGGAGTCTTCAGTGAAATCATAGATAAATAACAATTTTAGTAAAAAACTTATTAAATAATCAATTTATGTAGATATTAGTATTTGTAAATATCAATTTTATGCAGAATGATTACTGATAAAAGGGTAAGTAATGATAATGGATGTTTGCCACAGAACTCAAATCTGAAAGAATTGTATCTATTCTACCTTTTATTTAGAAAGCACAGAGGTTTAAATATCCACTTTCGGCCACCCCTTAGTTTGAGGGTTCTGCGCAGTATCTTAGCTGTTCCTAGGACTGCGCTCTTCTGGACAGAGACCTCTGATGTTTTACCTGGAATCTGCTGTAGCCACTCTCCCAGTTTGGGGGTCACAGCCCCTAGTGCTCCAATTACCACTGGCACCACTGCTGCTCTTACTTTCCACATCTTTTCTAGCTCCTCCTTCAGTCCTTGGTATTTCTCAAGCTTCTCGTGTTCTTTCTTCTTGATGTTGCTGTCGCTTGGGATTGCCACATCTATCACTACTGCCTTCTTCTGCTGTTTGTCGATCAACACGATGTCTGGTTGGTTAGCCATCACCTGTTTGTCAGTCTGGATCTTGAAGTCCCATAGGATCTTAGCTCGGTCATTCTCAACTACCTTAGGAGGTGTCTTCCATTTTGACCTTGGGACTTCCAGCCCATACTCATGGCAGATGTTCCTGTACACTATGACAGCTACCTGGTTGTGGCGTTCCATGTATGCACTTCCTGCCTGCATTTTACACCCCGCTGTTATGTGCTGTATTGTTTCAGAGGCATCTTTGCACAGTCTGCATCGGGGGTCCTGCCTGGTGTGGTAGACCCTGGCCTCTATTGATCTTGTACTGAGTGCCTGTTCTTGTGCTGCCATGATTAGTGCCTCTGTGCTGTCCTTCAGTCCAGCCTTTTCCAGCCACTGGTAGGATTTTTTGATATCAGCCACTTCTTCTATTTGTCTGTGGTATACGCCGTGCAGCGGCTTGTCCCTCCATGATGGTTCTCCTTCCTCTTTCTTGTCCTCACTTTCGGTTTTCTCCTGCCTGAGGTACTCACCAAGCCATTTGTCTTTGGGGGCCATCTTTCTGATGTACTCCTGGATCTTAGTTGTTTCATCCTGGACAGTGGTCTTGACACTCACTAGCCCTCGGCCTCCCTCGCTACGCTTGGTGTACAGTCTCAGAGTGCTGGATTTGGGGTGGAACCCTCCATGCATTGTGAGGAGCTTTCTCGTCTTGATGTCAGTAGCCTCTATCTCCTCCTTTGGCCAGTTTATTATGCCAGCGGGGTATCTGATGACTGGTAGGGCATATGTGTTGATGGCTTGGATCTTGTTTTTCCCATTCAGCTGACTTTTCAGGACCTGCCTTACTCTTTGTAGGTATTTAGCTGTGGCAGTCTTTCTTGCCATCTCCTCGTGGTTTCCGTTAGCCTGTGGCACCCCAAGGTATTTGTAGCTGTCCTGAACATCTGTTATGTGGCCTTCTGGTAGTTCAACCCCCTCGGTTCTGATCATCTTCCCTCTCTTTGAGACCATGCGACCGCACTTGTCCAGTCCGAATGACATCCCAATGTCGTTGCTGTAGATCCTGGTAGTGTGGATCAGTGAGTCGATGTCTCGCTCACTCCTGGCATACAGCTTGATGTCATCCATGTAGAGGAGGTGACTGATGATTGTTCCGCTTCGGAATTGGTATCCGTAGCCAGTCTTTGTGATGATCTGGCTGAGGGGGTTCAGGCCTATGCAGAACAGCAGCGGGGATAGTGCATCACCCTGGTATATGCCGCACTTGATGGTGACTTGTGCTATTGGCTTTGCATTGGCTTCCAGACTTGTTTTCCACAGCTTCATTGAGTTCTTGATGAAGGCTATTAGAGTCCTGTTGATCTTGTACATTTCCAGGCATTCCAGTATCCATGTATGTGGCATTGAGTCATAGGCTTTCTTATAGTCAATCCAGGCAGTGCACAGATTTGTCTGCCTGGTCTTACAGTCTCGGGTGACTGCTCTATCCACTAGTAGCTGGTGCTTGGCTCCTCTGGTGTTGCTTCCTATTCCCTTCTGGGCAGGGTGCATGTATTGAGCCATGTGCCTATTCATCTTAGCCGCTATGATGCCTGACAGGAGCTTCCATGTTGTACATAGGCAAGTTATTGGCCGGTAGTTGGATGGGGTTGTTCCCTTCTGCGGATCCTTCATGATCAGGATTGTCCGTCCTTGGGTTAGCCATTCTGGGTGGGTCCCATCCATCAGCAGTTGGTTCATTTGTGCTGCGAGGCGTGCATGAAGTGCGGTTAGTTTTTTCAGCCAGTAGGTGTGGATCATGTCAGGGCCTGGTGCTGTCCAGCTCTTCATACCTGCCGCTCTTTCTTGGACATCTGCCGTTGTAATGGTTACTGGTTCTTGTTCTGGGAGATTGCTGTGGTCTGTTCTTAGATCTTCCAGCCACTGAGCATTGGTGTTGTGGGATGCCTCCTTCTCCCATATGTTTCTCCAGTACTGTTCAGTCTCAGCCCTGGGTGGATCTGATCTTGAATTACCCTGCCACTGTGAGTACACTTTGGATGGATTGGTGGAGAACACCTGGTTTATTCTCCTGGCTTCTGCTTCTCCCTTGTA